>JAJJMB010012301.1:129490-186254 GCA_023531105.1 Papaver atlanticum
AAAACAGACTAAGTAGTTCATTGCAAGTGAAATTGACCAGTAGTTGTAGATCATGACACATCTGAAAAGCTATAGCATGTGCATCAGACCTTAGTTTAACGATGATAGTATTTGCTACCACAACGTTGCTCATGGTACCTCAATGTTTGTCCCAGTTTGTTGTTTCTCCCTGTTTGTTCCTGGATGGGCACTATAAAGGTGCCAACATGAATCTTGGTAACCTTGTCTGGATAACCTCTCAATAGAAATGAAGGACTGCCAAGGTACACCGTGTGTCCTTTAACCTTCTTGAAAGCATTCTGCAGTGTCTTGGATGGTTCACAGTTTACTGCATTGCATCTCTCCTTCCATACTTCTCAAATGACCCATGAATCCATGCTTGCTTGATTATTAGCACTGAACCAACTCACGATCCAAGACTGCATAACATTAGTACCACCTGGAATAAAGTAAAAGCTGCTCTAGTAAAAGTACAGAAACAGATGGGTCAGTAATTTCCCCATTCCTTCTTGCAAAATTGGCATACCGATACCTCCCCAACCCCATATTCCTCATAAGCCTTTCACTTGTGGACACGTTATCAGTGAGACACTTCCACAAGAACAATTTTATTTTTGCTGCAGTTTTGAGCCTCCGTAACTCTTTCCATGCACTGTTATCTACAGCATGTTGATGTTGTGTGCTATGCCTCAGTTCCACCATTTTCCTGTATGCTGATTTGACAGTTAACAAGCCATTGCTAGTAATTGTCCAAACCAAATTATCCTCAGCATTTTGTGAGATTCTCATTTGCAGAATCTTGTCAGCAGTATCTACCTGACAAAAGCCTTTGAATGATGTCCGCTTTCCATGTTTTTGTTTCTGTGTCTATCAGATCAGAGACGAAGTTATAATTCTGAACATTAATAGTGGTGTCTGCAGCTGGTAAGAGTGTATCATCGATTCCCAACACCCATTGATCATTATGCTTTTATCATTCCCGACTTGCCAGAAACTAACCCTTTTAATGAATTCCACACTTATACATGCTTTCTAATGCGCCCATGTGGCATTTTTCTTCTCAGGAGCATTAAGAAGAGATGTGTGAGGGAAATACTTGGCCTTTAAAGCTCTAGCCCATTGTTGACTACAATGTTTGCATAATCTCCATGCTGACCTTGCCAGGAGAACCTGATTGAAACACCTCATATCCCTGAATCCCAGACCTCGTAGTACATGAGCTTCCGAAATTTATTGTTCAATTTTTTTTATTTTTTTTTGAGAAATAATTCATTGAAGGGACTGAGTTTTACAATCAAGCATTCAGAAAGATTAGGAATACATCCAACGATTCCCCAAAATTCCTAGTTCTTGTACAATACTTTGTTGCAATATCAAGCATATCCCGCGGCAAGTTTCTTTGTAGAAATTTAACCTTGGCATAAACTGGTTAAGTAAAAAACTGACCATCGTCTAAAATAGTTATTGTTGGAATTCAAACATCTATTAAAAACTCTGCATCCATTCTCAATTTTGAACTTTTGCAGTCCTGTCCGATACAAATTAAATAAGTAGAAACTTTATTTCTGTAACCATCTAGAATAACATGTATGAGTACTAATTATCAAGGATGAAATCCAGTTGTATTCAGTTATGTTAACCGACCGATATTTGGCATCCCCTTCGAGCTTCAATTCCATGAAATCCAGCGCTAGAGTAATTATTGATTGAGTTACAATAGGATCCTATTAAAGCAATTCTTATAGATAAGGGTGACACAATTATATTTTTTTGTACTTACTGAATTCGTTTAAAAACTTCGAAAATTCCTGGATACCATCGTATTTAAGTACAATTTCCTCTAACATTTCATCAACCAAATTTATTTTTAACAAACTCTTCGTTTTTGTGAAAATTCATACCAGGACCAAAACTACCAATATAAAACCAAAGTACTATATAGAGATCAAGCAATCAAATGGCGAGATAACATGGTGATGACCTTGTTATTAGAAACAATTGAATGACAGAGAATGTCACGCCGATTGTTTAATTTATAAAAACTTCATGATTTTTTTCCAGTTCTTTCCGTTACGACTAAGTAACGCATTTTTCTTGGTCATAGTTACTCGTCACGAACGTACACACTTTGATATGATTTTGACCTTTGACCTTTCCTGACTCGTCAACTTGGTCCCCTAACCAATCCGGTGGCTGAATTACTGATCCGTTAATCCGTTTCACATACCAAGCTACACTAAAGCTGCACAAGAACCGGTCACTTGTCCCTGTACCGGACTGAAACCAAAAAAACCGGACCGGAACCGGTGTAGGCGGTACAGGAACCGGGACAGGATATGGGAACCGGGATAAGACCAGGTACAGGGAACGGTTCTTGTGGGTGGGTGGGTGGGGGGGACTGATTAATATGAACCGTTGAGATTTTGATCTGTCTTTAATCTTAGCCTTCCATCCTAGGTAAAGACTATCGTGAGAATCATTCACTCATTAGTTTTCTTCTTATTTTTTCTCTCCGAAGAGCAGCGGCAGCCTACGCTCTTCTATGTTCTCTGAGTATCACCATCTCTATCAGCCTACTGAGTTCGATCTGTTCACTTCTTCTTCTTCTTCACCATCTCTGACTGATTCAGGTAATTGTTCTTCTCCTTCTTGTTCGATTTGGGTTTTGATTGTAGATTGATTTGGGGTTTTTACTTGGGTACAGATTGAAGCTCTGATACATTCAATCTATCTAATGGGTATTTTGGGGTTCTTTGATTTATGTGTTTATTTCAAAATGGGTTTTGGTTTTTGATAAATTTTGATGTTTTGCTAAATTTTGGTTTCATGTTTGTTTGACAACAATATCTTTATAGAAATCAACCAGTGGGTGACTGGGTGGGTTTGGGAAGCAGAAGCTCATTCTGGTCTTCTAACTAGTACTCAATAAAGGTATATCTGAACTTATAATTGATTTAGATTGGTTGGTTGCTGTTTGATTTTAGGTTTAATTTTGTTGGAATTCATTTGTTGATAGGATTTAGGGTATATTGTTGTGAAGTTGGATTTATTGGGATGATTTTGTTGTTGGATCTTAGGATTAATTTTGTTGATTGTTGAAGACTTGTGAGACTTGTAAACAGTTGAGAAGTACGTAGCTATGATGTTTGATAATTTGCTTGCGAGACTTGTAAACAGTTTGTAACGATTCATAGTTCAAGCTTACCTTCTGCTTCATGTTGGACTTTGAGTTTATTTGCTTATACATTAAAATAGTTTATATTGACTTTGAGTTCATCAGATAGTGTTCACTGCATTGGTTTTATGGAATCTGAGTGTTATTCGTCTCGTTTTTTGTGGTTCTGTTTTGTTGATTCATTGTTTGAGGTAGTATTTTTTGGGGACAAGTACTAACATAGTACTAAAATGTGCCTGTAAACTGCAATTAGTTGGTTAAGTTTTGTACAAGAGAAAGAGAGCTGACCATTTATTCGCTGTTGGAATTTCCATTTAGGGGGGGTATGTGGACATTGTTTAGAGATCCACGTGTGTGCAGTCATTGTTGTTGGACTTTTTTTTGCTAATGTTTGCTGAGGAATATAAATTTCGATTTCATCAAGATTTGGAAATTCAATTCATGTTTCATGCTACCTCTGGTTAATTCATTCATCGTTCTTTTTTAGGTGTTGTAAATAGTCATGTCTCATGCTCCAACAAGTACAGCCGAAGCGGTTGAAGTTGGTGATAGCAAAAAGAAGCACGACAAAGTGAGATCTGATGTTTGGTTGGAAATGACAAGGATTAGTGAAACTCATGCTCAATGTCATCGCTGCAAGGGTAAATATGCTGCTCACAATGACGTAAATGGCACTGCTGGATTACGAAAGCATTTGAATAGATGTCCAAGAAATCCCAACAAGAAGAAAGATTAGTGAAACTCATGCTGAATATCATCACTGCAGCTATCCTTTTTTGTTTGCAAGGTGATTGCATTTCATTTCTTATCGTAGAGACATACTTATGGTTATGGTTATGGAAATGTTGTTTTTACTTTTTAGTATTTTGTAATGTTGAAGTTATGGAAATGTTGAACTTAAGTATGTAACAAACTGAACTTATTTTGTAATGACTTATGGAAATGTTGTTTTAGTTGTAATGTTTTTCAGGTAAAAACCCGGTACCAGAGGTACAGGTACAACTCCAGGTACAAGTACAGGTACCGGTCCTCAAAATGAGGTACCGGTCAACACCAAGTACAGGGCCTCGTTCCATAAGAGAACCAGGCCGTACCAGACCATGTGCAGCCTTAAGCTACACCCGATGGTTTTCATTGATATGGAAAAGCAAAATTTACCAGACGACCCACATCAGTACTAAATAATGAGAGTTAAAAAATTTTGTACGTATCTGCTCATAACTATTTTAGTGGTACCTTACTAAAACAACAATCTTAAGAAACTCCTAATAAATTTTTTTCTTTGAAACCCTAATAGCTATCACTATCATCTTGCTCAGATTTGGTCATTTTGGACCAGATTTGAGCAAGGATTATTGTTTTTCTTTAGTTTTAGTAGATTTCCTAATTGAATAAGATATTTTTTTTTCTTCAATTTATGGTGTCTTTTGACGCATTTCTTCACCATTTTGGTGATTTTATCTTTTCTTTTTGGGCGATTCTTTCTTCGCTTTGAGGGCGATTATTTCTTCACTTTGATGGTGATTTGTTCAATCTTTGTTGGTTGTTTCATGGTTTGTTATTCTAGTTTCGAGAACATCGACGATTCAACACGGCATCGCTTTGAGTTCATCTTCAACAAAAAGGATTTAGGACATCCGGGTTTTTCGTTCATATATACAAGATTAAGGGATAAGCACTCCTTTCATTTTGGAGCATCTCTTGTTATAGAAGACAAACATTCAAAATGGTCGGAATTGATTCCGGATTATACCATTTTTTCTCCTTACTTTTCATACAAAAATTGGGTACCTTTGTGGTATTTTGCTTTTTCTCTTCGCGGATTACATGTAATTGGTATCTTTATTTGTATTTGGGTTTTAATTTTCTTGTATTTTGACGTTCTTGTTCTTGGAAACAATCATGTAATCACTTTTTTGGATTGAATTAAATGTGGTCTGCTTGTTCATCAAAAAGGGGAAAAATAAAACTCCTGATAAAGTATTTGCAATTATTGTAAAAAAAAAAACAATGTAAGAGATGTAAAAATAAAAATAGGGTTAATTCTAGTTTATATAAATCCTTGATATTACATTTTGTTGATATTATTTCCCCTAATTTCCTCTCAATTTGAATTAAGAGGAAACTGTTTGAAAAACCGTCTCTCATAAGGAATGAAATTAACATTCGAAGTTCGAAACTATAAATATTTCTCAACTACCATGGAAAAGTTCTTTAGTTTTCTCTAATGTCCTAATCTTTTGTGGATTTCCTTCTTCCAGAATGAATGTGTACATAGTTATAGTAGAATAACCTTTAGGATCTGAGACTTTGAAGACAACAAAATATATATTTAAATGTAGTATCTATTGATCTTATTCATATGTATACCTAACAAAATTGAGCAGTTTCAAAAGCATAATTATATAGTGATACTATCATTCAATTCAGCTTTTGTTGCATGTAAACAAGCTAACTATGCCATACTTTTAACATGAACAATAAGTGTACAACTACTTTCTTAAAATCCAATGAATAAAATGCATTCATGAATATAATGTCATAAAATACTTTATTACCCACCCTGAATTTTTCTGAGAGGATCTCGACTACTGATATGAAATTAGCGAGTCAAATGATCCATAATATTCACAACCTAAATCAAGCCACGTTCTTTAAAATAATAAAATCACATGAGAAATTTTGGATTTCCATCTTGATGTAGAACTAGGAAATGAGCCAAAAGATTGTGAATGCCATAAAAGATTCTACCTAGCTAGCATACATCTAGGGCTGAACATGGTTTCGGTTTTCCGTCGGAACCGGACCAAACCAGACCGATTAGGAAGAAACAGAACCGAACCATTTACTAATGGATTGGTTATGGTAAAAAAATTGAAAACCGACATTACTGGTTCGGTTTTGGTTTGACCCCAAAACCGAACCAAAAACCAATGGGAAACCGGTTATCTTCAACCGTTAGATTAAAACCTAAGATTTAATCTACACCCTTCGTTTTTCTTAACCCTAGTACTAGATATCATCGACCAATTTCTTAACCTCACTCCAATTCTCTATTTTTTTTCTTCGCCTCGTTCTTCAGTTCTCTATTTGATAGCACAATGTCATGGACTGGTTGAGAGTCATTGATTGGAGTTACAAATGCAGTTATGAATATGGAATTTGGAACATGTAGAACTTGGATTTATGTTTATGTTTTTTGAATTTGTAATGTTTATTTTTTGAACTGTGCTTCTAAACTTGAAATATGAACTATGCTTGTGTAAATTACATTCTGCAGGTAGGTTAAAATTCTACTGTGATTTTTTTTTTTTTTAAGATTTGAATTGTTAGTTTCAGAAAACTGACATACAGTCGGTTTTCCATTAACCCAATGGAACAAAACGAAACCGGCTAAACCATTAAGAAACCGAACCAATGGTTTCGGTGATGGAAATATTTTTTAGAAACCGATAGTATTGGTATTGGTTTTGTTTAGCTGGAATCCGAGCCGAAACCGACCATGAACAGTCCTACATACATCTTAAAAGTAAAAAGATTTTCAACTACTTAGAAATATTAAAGGATCTGATCAATTTTATGCACCGAGAGATCTGACTAATGCCGATATTTTAATCATATGAATAATTTCTTAATAAAATCATACTTCATGATGTTGTTTCTATTCTTCATTGTTGTTGTTGTTGTTGTTGTTTTTCTTATATTTGAACTGCAGTGGAAACACGAATGCCCCTCCTTTCATGATGTTGTTTCTATTCTTCATTGTTGTTATTGTTGTTGTTGTTATTTTTTTATTATATTTGAACTGCGATGGAAACACGAATACCCCTCCTTGCATGAGTATTGTTGGAGGAAATCAGACAAATATATTTTCAGTTGTACTCCATGTGATCAACCTTGCATTAAACTTGTCATTTGATTTCTTTATTTACTCATTCTTACGTGTTTTATTAAGAATGTCATATTAATAAGAAAAATATTTACAAAAATCCGGTAAAAATTAACTAACTCTGAGCGCATCACCCAAAAATACAGGAAAAAGTTTTACTTTAGCAGCACTATGGCCAATCAATTAGCATTTTTCCACGTTACCAAATTGTGGGTTTTAACCACAGTTATCTTCCCAAATTTATATATAGGAAAATAATTTAAAGTATTGTTAAGAAGTTTTCAGGTTTTCACATGCCCACCTACATCTTTTTTTTTTTTTGGCCCCAGGGGAAGTCTAATTTTCTGTGGAATACCTAGGATTTAGACTTTGGATCTCGGTTGAAATACGAAATCCTAAGAAAATCTCTAGGATAACATAATTTCACCAAAAGCGAGAGATACGCATTATTCAAAGTTAGATACATATTATAAGGGATTCTTGTTCATACTCAAATTTCAGTCATATTATGGAGCAATCTGAAATATATGATTAAACAAAGGTACGGTGGAAGGTACATCTCATACCCAAACGGATAGATGATTAATAACAGATGAAGTTATTTATTTTAAAGAAGTGAACTGATAATAATAAGAGATTCAATATAGTATTAAGAGAAGAACAATATGTATATATCAACAAAGAAATTGATACAATTCTATTACCGATACACATGAACGAAAATAATAATCTAATGGAATTTTGTGAGTAAAAATCTTGTCCCTTATATGGATTCATTTTTGTATATAACGTTCAATTCGAATTGCAACTTTGCTAATCGCAAGGATATGATGTTAATTATTTTACACAGTTACATGATTCTCAACTAAGTTGTACATAGCAGTCTATATAGGATGTTATGTAAAAACTGAACTAACATAACATCCACACTAACTTTTCAATATCAGAATACTCTGGTGATCCATTGCCGAATATGTTTCGGTTGAATACTTTTCAATATTAGACTTGCAGCACAACTAAATTTATAGGATTCTTCGGATTTTCCTTCGGCGCTAAAAAAAATACTGAGTGTATTTTGGCATGTGATAATACAAAAGGCTGAGCACACCGTCCCAATTTGGGAAGATAACTATAGTTAAAACCCATAGTTAGGTGACATAGAAAATTACCAATTGATTGGTGATCCAGCAATGCTAGAACAGATTTTTTTCCAAAAATATAACACAAAATACTCAACCAATTTATTGATTTGATTTTTATAACTTAGTCACCAAGTACATTCTCGTATTCTCGATTAGGCTTTAAACTTAAATAAAATAAACTCCATATCTGCGAAGCTGATGATTTGGCTTGTATCTATTTTTTCTTGTTGATCCAACCCACAAACTCTTTATTTGGTAAAATGCCTCATGCATACAGTACTATAAGGATATAATATATTGTATCCATATATGTATAGTTTCCTCCAACATTCCACTAGTTCAGTTTGTTTTTCAATCTCATGAACCCTCATTTCAACTAGATTTTTAAATAACACTAACGGGACATTATTTATACCAATAGACAAATGATGAGATTACTAAATTATTACTAATGAAAATTACATGCCAAACAAGGTCATGCACACTGTAGTTAGCAACTCGCATGACTATCTATATCATGCAACTGAGCAAGGGTTCAATTTATTGCTTGAAATGATTTATTCTTTTATTTTATTTTTGGCGATGGTGATCCATCTCCCAAGTCAAACTTTTACCACCAGGCACCAGCAAATGATAGCTCGTTTAGTAGGAAAAATGTGTTTTGGGCTGCACGTCTAGTTAGAAAAGGAACCCTGTTCTAGGGCATACCCAAAACTTTCAGGGCATACGGAATAAAGACAAAAACGGGTTGTAAATAGAAAAATCAGAAGCCCCTTAACCAAATATTTTTGATAATGGAAAATCTGCCCTTTCTGTATTAGTGTTAATAATCTGTATTAGTGATTAATACTTTTGATTACTGATTAAGATAATTTAAGAATTATAAAGGTTTGTGTAGATGAAAATTTTTGGCAATATTTTTTTTAGGTTTTTATTGAGAAGGAGAGAAAGAGAAGGAGAAGGTGAGAAACAAATTTGTATTTTGATTCAATGGAGGATGAGGAGGGTTATTCATCTAAAAAACTTAGGAAAATACACATCAACTACAACAATGATCTGGAAATGGCTGATTTCTTAGATTATGAGAATGATGTTACACAAACTCAAACTCAAACTCAAGGTGATGATTTTTATGAGCCAAATCCATTTTTTTTTTGAATACATATATAAGGAACCCAATGCTTCTAATACACACGTACACTTCTATCTTATGTTTAATCTCACTTTTGTAGCTTGAAATCATCAAAAGTTTGTATTTTTTCTTCATGGTTCGGCAAACTAGGATGATGTTCGGCTTAAATATATGAGCCGAACCAACCCAATTGATGGACAGTTCGGCTAGCTGAAACTGTTTACATTATGCACCGAACATATATTTTCCACTTGCAACCTATTTGCTAGATACTAGTTCGGCTTATATGAAAGTTTCATAACAAGCCGAACCCTACACTGTAACTTTTGGAAGAAAACATGTTAGTGGTTCGGCTTATGTAATGAATATCGTATGAGCCTAACCCTGTAACTGTACCAGGTTCGGCACATATTCTGAATATCGTATAAGCCGAACCTTGTAAATGTGCTTGGTTCGGCACATATTTAGATTATTGTAATAGCTGAACCTACCCATTAAATTTTCATTGTAGTATCTTACCTTGTGATATTCTTTGTAGATCGTGCTTGATGGACCTGTACCGATGGAAAATCAACCTGATCCCGTAGACATAATTCACGAAGATACTAGGGATCACTTCCAAAATGATTTGGTATATAAGAACTTGTTGTTTACCTTAATGTTGTCGGAATATTCCGAAGTTTTTCTTACTAATTATTTGTGTTTGAATGAACGTAGACGGAAAAGTAAACCCGAAGTAGTGTCTTGGGCTGAGGAACACGCTCAGAAGATAAATTGCGTACTAGTTAAAGGATGGAAAAGCCGAGGGGATCGGTTTGAAATGATTTGTGAATGAAGTGGAACCGGCGATAGCAAGGCTAAAAAGGGTTCTGTATATTTTTGGAAGACCAGGAGAAAGAATAGGACAAAGACGAAGAAAACAAAATGTCCTTTCAAGATCGTTTTCAACCTCAAGAACAAGAATAAGTCTTTGAACAAAGATGATGAATATTGGGTTATGAGTAAAGATATGGATTATCGTCATAACCACGCACGTCCACGTGACCTTCATGGACATGCAAAAGTAGCACGACTCAAACCCAATGAAATGCTAGAAGTGGATAAAATGACACGAGCACGTATGGCACCATCTAGAATTCTTAGTAAATTGAAGGAGGACGACAAGAATAACAAGTCGACTTTGCAAACTATCTACAACGCAAGAAATAAGATTAGAAGACTCAATTTGCAAGGTAGAATGGTGATGCAACAAGTGATGTGGTTAGGGGTGAAGCATAACTACGCTTGCCAAAAGAAGTTGGATGACTTTGGTCAAGTGACACACTTTTTTCTTGCCCACCCGAAATGCGTCCAATTGGCTCTCTGCTTCCCACAAGTTATTATATTGGATTGCACATACAAAACTAACAAATATGAGATGCCGTTGATGAACATTATTGGGCATACGTCGACAAAGGCACCATTCACCGTGGCTTTTTGTTTCTTGAAAAATGAGAAGAAAGAGAGTTATGTTTGGGGGTTAGAACAATTGAAGTTAATCTTCCGGGAGGGTGCTCTTCCTAAAGTGTTCGTATCCAATCAAGATTCATCGTTGATGTATGCTATTAATAAGGTATTTCCGGATGCATTCAACTTTCTTTGTACGTTTCATATATGGTGAAATTTGAGGAAAAAATGCCAACCAATAATTCAACCACTTAAGATGAAAGAATTAGAGAATATTGCTAAACTACCGGAGGGCAAACGAGAAGTGAAAAAGATGGAATTCATGAAACAATATGAACACAATGAGAGGTTGTGGGCTTATTTCCATGGAGAATGGGAATCTTTGGTATGGTCAATCACCGAGGATGTCTTTGAAGAAAATGTTAAAATGCTTATTCGTCACTGGAGGACCGACTACCCCGACGTCATTACTTATTTTCTCAAAGATGTGTTGGAACCTAATAAAGAAAGGTTCGTGTCTTGTTTCACAAATCAACACAAAAACTTCGACAACCAAGCCACAAGTATGGTAGAGTTGGCTCATTATAGGTTGAAGAAGAACCTTTTTGGATGTGTTGACACGTTTGTCACGGTATTTGATGCAATTGATGAATATTTCAAAAGTGATGTTGTGAGAATTAAGGCGGCGTTCGAACATAACCTTATGTTCAAACACAAAGATTACAATAGTAAATGGTTACGGGGATTAACTTATAGAGTCTCCCATCTATACATTGACTTATTGATGAAAGAAGTAGATTTGATTGAGACATTTGGCGCCAACTTGGAGGAAGTGTGTTTTTGTAAAATGAAGACATCTATGGGACTTCCATGCCGCCACGACATTCTTCGGTACAAGGATGGTATCATACCATTTGAAGATATTGATCATTTTTGGAAACAATTAAGCTTCGATCCTCTCCCAACCGAAGACGACGAGGATGATCTAGAGATTTGGGACACGACAAATGGGAAAAAGTTGGCGGAGATGTATAGGAATATGTTCCGAGCTCAAAAACATTGGCACAACATGATGCCGGTCATATATCCTTTCACCCAAGAGAATATTTTGGAACCGGAGAAGGGGGTCCCGAAAGGTAAGAAGAGTAAGAAAATGAATAATTTCCAAACTAGACAAGCAAACAAGGTACTTTTGGCTACCCAAAGGGATCCATCCGGCGTTGACTACCATGATGCAAGTTATGAAAAGGAAAAGAAGGAAATTGAGAAGGTCATGAAGGAGGAAGAAGTGAAAGTTCCAAGAAAACGTGGTCGTCCGAGTATTCAAAAGGCCGAAACAAGTAAGAAAGAGGTCAATGAGAATTATTGTCCGTCACAAGCAAAGGATGGTAAAGAGGACGTCAAGGGGAAGAGTAAGATGCAACCTTCACAAACCAAGATAAAGGAAAAAAGGACCGTACATGAAGTTGGTAGGATAAGAGGACCCAAAAGAGATAAGTCTGGTAACTATATGCAACCTATCAATTTTATATACGATAACTACTTGGAGGACCTACCGCCGGTAATTCATGAGAATATTATAGCAATAGACGACGTAAAAGGTGATGGAAATTGTGGATATTATGTCACGGCGGAACAACTTGGTCCTTTTAAAGAAGGGAACAAACCGGTGCCCCGAGAAAATGAAGTCAACTATATTAGGCAACGATTGTTACAAACCTTACGCCGGAAGAAAGAATTCTACAAGACAATGATGAGAGCAGGTCCAAGAGGAGATGCAGGGGTTGCATCGGAGTACATTGCATTCGAACGTCGTTTATATGGGGATTCAATCATCACCCAAGAACATTGGATGTCAATGCCCGTTTGTGGGTTTTTAATAGCGGAGACATTCGATTGCGTCGTACATTGTTTTGGGTGGACGGGTAATAGTTATACTTACGCGCCTCCAACAAAACCTTGCTATGATGGTGTAAAAGATAGAAGACTTGTTATTGGATTTGTTCAAAATTGTCATTTTATCGGCCTCAAACTCAAACCCGGTTACCCATTACCTCCCTTGCTGAGTGCGGCCTTTTTGCCTAGATTTGAAAATAATTATTCGATGGATTGGTGTGCAAATTATGCTATGGAAATGGATCTTTGGAAAGATTTGAAGTAATAGAAACAGAACACTAGACATTGTTTGCTTTGACACAACAAAGTAAGAATGAAATTGAAAACTCAGTGCATTGTTCGGCTTAACTCTTAACAAGTATTATAAGCCGAACCTGACAAGAATTATTGTTCGGCCTATACGTGAGTATGGTAATAAGCCGAACCATATACTGATGACCCGGAAATTTTTAAGTTTGATCGTCGAGAATTACCTGAAGCATAGTGAAGTTTCCTCCAATGTTTGTGCTTGTCAACCTAGAGGCGGCCGCAAGTTGGTCCAGCAGGTAAGCTAGCGAATCCGTTCCCCAAGCATACTTGTTAACGGTAGCAATATTCTTTACCAATTGGAGATAATTAGCATTCACCTTGTTTCCGGTAAGGCCAGGAAAGATATCTCTGCCAAGTGTATAAAGCAAGTAGGCGGTTCTGTTTTTTTTCCACTTTGATCTCGTCCATTACCAACACCCCTTCCTTTACTTTCTCCTTTGTTCCCTCAAATTCCCTTTTCAAGTTAGTTAGCTTGATCTTCTTATTCTTCTTATTTTTCCCACCGGGTATGAAAACGGAATAAACATCTTTAACGGATCGACAAAACTCCAACTCAGTTTTGTATGCATCCCAACCAAGAAATTCCTCGAACAACTTGTATAGCTCATCCCAACTCATGTCATAATAATCAGCATCCATGCTTACACCTCTTGCCTTAAGGCCTGTAATCTTACTCGCCTCATCAGGAGTGATTGTCATCTCTCCAAAAGGTAATTAAAATGTGTAAGTCTCTGGACAAAATCTCTCGGCAAAGGCGGAGGCTGTCACACTATCATATTCCTGATGTCCATATTGAATGGCAGGCCATAAAGCAGAGGATTGTACGTAAGCAACCACCTCAGGAACCTCTTCAGAAAGTTTCCATTCTGCTGCCCTCTGGTGTCTTAATACTCAGACTGCACGGTTGTGCTCAGGAGTCTCATAAATTATTTTTGCCCAAGATTCGGCGTACCCAATCAACACATTTCCACCATCTTCCGGAAGACCATGAGGCAAACCATTTGATCTAGGTGAAATTACGTCATCTTCATCAGGAATATGTAAACCAGTAACCCGTTGTTCTGCAACTTTGTTCTCTCTCTCGGGTTCTGCAACCTTCTTCCCTTTCTCGGGTTTTTGTCGGGGTTGTGTTTCTTGATTATCATCAACTTCTTAATCATCATCTATTCCTTCTTCTTATCTTCCAACTATTCCTTGTTCATCTTCTTCTTCTAAAATGTCAGTTCCTCTACCTCCCGCTCCCAATTTTTTATTACCCCCTCCTCGAGGATCGTGAGTTTCAGAAGTGGAAGGCGTTACCTCCATCTTCTTCTTCTTTTTAGCTGCATTGTTCCTGACACAAGTATAAAACTTATAAGCCTAATACTTCGAACAACAAAGGAATACGAACAATATGAAATATGGATTTGAAATACAAAAAATTTGTCAACAAATCAACCGGTTCGGCTTACCCAAAGTAACACAAATGAGCCGAACTATGTCTTTAATTTTTGATTATTATACACATAGAGTGGTTCGGCTTATTTGAACAAAATACTTCCAAGCCGATCATACATATACGGCATAAAACTATTAGTATCGAATAAGCCGAATCTATATTTATGAATTAAAACACATATTCGGAGCATAATGAATTCATAACATGAGCCGAATCCCTACACTTGCACAATTTATGAATTCTAACAATACATATTCTACTCAAAACAAATAGTATCGAATAAGCCGAATCTATACTTATGAATTGTAACATATGTTCGACACTTAATGAAATCATAGAATAAGCCGAACCTATACACTTGCACAATTTATGAAATTCTACCAATACATATTTGTCTCAAAACTAATAGCATCGAATAAGCCGATCCTAAATACAAGGCTTCTATTTAACTAAGTTCGTCTCAAAACTAATATGAACTGTTAAGCCGAACTGTTCATATGCATTTTCAGAGTTCAGTTTCAAGAACAATTCGGTGCAAATCTGGACATACTTTTACGCCGAACCCTACACTGTAACCGCCGAAAAACCCTAATTTTTGACGTATTAAACCTATTATACCAATCAAAAACATCAAATACGAGATGGGTTTGTAGAACTTACCTTCTTATTCTCATATCAGGAGTTGGTTCTTCACTTTGTTCTTCCGGTTCGATTTCTGGTTGGATTTCACTTTGTTTTTCAGTTTCTACATCTTCATCTTCAATTGGTTCATCTTCAATTGGTTCTTCTTCAATTGATCTCTTAGAAAGCGTTACTTTATTACGACGACCCATTATATAGTTGAGTTTAATTGTCGATCAAATTTTCACGAATCGACGATTATAAGTTTCACGGCGATGAGATGATTTTCTTTTTTTGAGAGGGGGTTCGGCTTAGCAGAGGAGATGAAGAAGAAGAAGACTTGTTTTAGAAATGATTTTGATAAACTGATTTTAGGTTTTTGTATTAGGGGTGAGGGTAGATTAGTAATTTAAAAGGTTTAAGGGTATATAAGTAATTGAACTACCCATAGGGTACCCCTTATAAGGTCACCCAAGATGGGATTATTGTTTTGTATGCCCTGAAAGTTTTAGGTATGCCCTAAAACAGGGTTCTAGAAAAGCAGGCTATCATGATTCCTTATAACCATTTTAATGACGAGTTTGGCATCCTTCACTGTGTTGTAAGAAAATTTGCTCTTTGTGATGACCTCTAAACAAGATCTGGACCGGTATTTAACATGCAATAACTACGTGATCATATTAAGAGTATGGTAGGTTATGGTTGTTTAATAAAATGTTTTATGACTTCATACAACACCTGCAAAAGAGGTTTCAAAGAACACCCCATATAACAACTCATGCTAATCTTTAACCTTATCGGAGAGCATGATTGAGCTAAACATACCTTAGTTTAGATTATATTTAATTGGATTTAATTAATTTAATTTAAGAATTAATTTATGGAGATTTGTTGTGCAAAACATAAATTGCTCGAAAGAACATTTTAAGTCGATTATATCGGATAATAAGTATCAAGGAGAGTAGACATGCACAAGTCCCGTAAAGATATAGAAAACCAAACAAGCATAAAACGATTAATGAGTAAACAACATAAGCATATCACAATACGAGATTTATATGGTTGGGAAACGTGCCTACGTCCACTTCCGATGATGACTTTTTCCATTAGAATGAAAATCTCCAAAAAAAAACAGTTAGAATAACACCTTTGTATGTAAATTACTCCCGTTTCTCTAGCCTTACCACGAAAACACTCACAAGGTGGGATGTAATCCCTCACAACTCCATCGAAAATTCCATAGTTAAACTCATAGCCTAAACATGCTTACATAAGAGTTGCAAACTTGATTCCCAAGTGTCAACTAGGAAACCTTGGTTAATATTTCTCAACCTATCTTACAAGGAAATGGACCCACACTAGGAAACCTTATGTTTCCTTACATCTGCAACCAATAAGTAATGCACTACTTTAAAAAAAAATTCCACAGCAAAAATAATTTCATTATAAAAGCTTACAGGAAGTAAGCAAGAGCAAACAAAAGATTACAAGCGCCCCCCCAAAAAGAAAAAGCTACCTACCCAGCGAGACAAAATGAGACCCCAACTCCCACTTCGCGAAAGGATTAAGTTACAAAAAACTGGCCCCAGTTAGAATTAATCATCTCTAAAGAAACACCATTAAGTTCCACATTTGTTTTAGACCAGAAGAAAGCTTGATCTTGCACTTTTCTGATCACTTGTTGCACATCAAAGGTAACTCCATTGAAGACGAGATCGTTTCGAGCATTCCAAATGGTCCAAGTAATCGCTGCAGGAAGCAAATGCCATAATACCTTACCTGCCGAAGAGAGAAGTATCGCCCTCCAACCTTTGATGATTAAATCTATGCAGTTAGGCATAACCCAATCCTCCTTGATAAATGATCTGAAGTAAATCCATATTGGATACACAATTGGACAATGAAACAGCAGATGTGAAGAAGATTCTCCCGTTTTACGGCAAAGCAAACAACCGTTAACCACCACCATTCCTTTCTTACGGAGAGTGTCCAATGTCGCCATTTTTTTTGTGATACACTTGCCATAAGAAAAATCCCACCTTATGTGGCCAAGATCTCGACCAAACACTAATATTTAGAAACTATTTTTCATGTTCCTTCTCGAACCAAGAGTAAGCTGACCTAACAGAAAAATGGCCGTTCTTATCTATCGACCAAACTATAGAGTACACCAAATCCAGGTTTTTGTCACACGTTAACCTGTCACAGTTTATATTTCAGTCACTGATACACCTGTAATAAGTCTTGTAACAATTATAACTGTTAATAATTTTTTTATTTGTGCTAATGATTAGGAATTTTTTTTTTTTTTATTAGTAACAATAATATTTGTTGACAATTATCCAGACAATCACAATTATAATCTAAAATAATGTTTCCACCCAAAAATTTCACCACATCTAAAACAACCCCAAATTAATAACTCTTAGGATTTTTCTTGTCACTACTTTCGTAACATGTATACAAAATAACAATTTTATTAAATTTCTAAAAATCAATATTTATTTATTTTCTTTTTAATTTTCTTAATATTAGAAAACATGATCAAGACCAAGTCAACAAGTCATGACTTTGTAGGAAATTTGACTTTGACAAATACCAACCTTTTCTCTCGATTTTGTCGACAAAACCACAATAGAAATATCTGCTTCTTCTGAAGACTATGAAAATTACCAGACTACCCTTATCGGAATAAGTGCAATAAAAATTCCGAAAATTGTGAAAATGACAGATTATACCCTTACCGGAAATAAGTCCAATGAATATTCCGGAGACTATGAAAATGACCAGACTACCCTTATCGAAAATAAGTAAAGTAAATATTACATATTGTGAAAATGACCATATTACCCTTACTAGAAATAAGTGCAATAAATATTATGGAGACTGTTAAAATGAGCAGACTACCCTTATCGAAAACAAGTAAAGTAAAAATTATAGACTATGAAAATGACCATATTACCCTTATTGGAAATAAGTGCAATAAATATTACGGAGACTGTGAAAATGACCAGATTACCCTTATCGAAAATAAGTAAAGTAAATATTATAAGACTATGAAAATGACCATATTACCCTTACTAGAAATAAGTGCAATAAAATATTCCGGAGACTGTGAAAATGACCAAACTGCCCTTATCGAAAATAAGTAAAGTAAATATTATAGACTATTAAAATGACCATATTACCCTTATTGGAAATAAGGCATTAAATATTGCGGAGACTGTGAAAATGACCATATTACCCTTAATGGAAATTAGTGCAACAAATATTATGGAGACTGTGAAAATGACCACACTACCCTTATCAGAAATAAGTAAAGTAAATATTACAAACTGTGAAAATGACCATTTTATCCTTTCTGGAAATAAGTGCAATAAAATATTACGGTGAATGTGAAATTGACCAGACTACCCTTATCAAAAATAAGTGAAGTAAATATTACAGACAGTGAAAATGACCATATTACCCTTACTGGAAACAAGTGTAATAAATATTATGGAGACCGTGAAAATGACCAGACTACCCTTATCGTAAATAAGTAACATAAATATCACTTAGTTTCTTCAGGACCGGTTACCATATACTCATGGTATTGCTTGTGATCGGTTACACAAGTCACTAGGATCGGTTACACCACTAGGACCGGTTACACCAATTACAAGGATCGATTACACAATTCTTTTGTGATCGGTCACACCAATTACTAGGATCGGTCACACCAATTAAAAATATCGATCATACCATCTCAGGTGATTACTTAGGATCGGTTACACTAATTAATAAAAACTAGTCATACCAAATCATAAGTCAGGCACTGTCATTAGTTATACCAAGATACATAACAAGTTATGATCGGTTCTACTAACTCACACATATTGGTAATCCAAAGATATGCAATGAATAACAATACCAATAAGCCTAGCGATTTCCCTTTCGATTCATAAATCAAGTTCATGAATGTACTTCCTTTAAACAAATGTAAACATTGTTTCCTTGGATGAAATCTTCACCTTTACCCATACACATAATCACAATAGCATTCATACGATTATGTCGATCTCATATCTACGAAGTTCAAAAGATAAGCGTTATACTTCGCAGTCTAATTCCTTAACACTATGATCATATGATCATGTCTCACTACTAGAGTAAAATAATCATTCACAGCTTCGCAGTTATGTTTTCAATATAGAACGACTTGAAAGATACGTTAGGAATGAAACAGTTCAAGTCAATATTACTAACCTCAAGAGGAAGGATGATGTCGTCGTTGTAGTTCGTTACTTCTTCACGTTCTTCAGGTCTTCGAGTAATACTTGTATGTCTCATAATCCTAGACTTTCTAGTCTAACCTATACGAAGTTGTCTCTAGTACATAATCAAGCGACTCTTATATGAGTTTTGAGTCACTAAAATATGACAACCAAACTTGACATACCAACGCTTGGTGGGTTTAACCGAGCTATGATCTAACACAATGTTTTTCGGAGGTATGAAAACAAAAAGTGGTCAAAATCATAATTGGAAAGTCTATATATAGACAACTGATTAATCATCTAGTTTCCTTACTGACACAATTTCACGATTTCCATAATAAGCTGGTTTCCTTATTAACGAAACAGGTTGAAAAATATGATTTCGTTATTGACGTAATATTGTGTTTCCTAATTAAATACAAAAGTTGTATCACCTGGTTTCCTTTTTAACACGATTTCCTTAATTAAGTTTAAAACAAAGATTTTCACGATTTCCATAACAAATTTTGTATGGAAAAATTTATCAAAGGTTTAACATAAGTGTTGTCCACCTTAGATGTTGTTACTAACGTACAGTTAAATATTGGTGTAAACACAATGTAACGAAATTATTTAAGTTAAAACTCTAACAGAAGTGTTGTCCACCTACTTTTTTGTCGACATCGTTACTAACAAACAGTTAAGTACCTGATGTAAACAAAGTGTAACCAAATTTTAATTATTACAACAAATAGAGTTATGCCAAGTGTCCTCACCATAGCTTCTACATTAGAAATGACTTATTTCGACAAATAGGAAGTGAGGGTTTCATCACCGTTCAACGTGATAGCTTATTTTATCAAGGACTTTAAGGGTAAAGATAGGTTAGTATCTAACTTGCTCCCCATTGAAGTCTTCTGCTCGTCAAAAACCTGTTATGTAACTTATCTTTTATTTTTTATTTTGTTCTTTTTGATGGATAAAAAAGAAAATATTATATTAAGAAAAATACAAAGAACCACCCGAACTAGAGTACAGAAACAATAAAGAAAAAGCATGAATCATGGGATCACGACAGATTAATATACAGATTCTTCCAGTACATTATGGTGTTATGCAAAATTCTGGTGGATTGATAAAATAATTTGTCTTCCAAAGTTCTTATTTATATCGCATAATAAAGGATATGCTTGTTGTTGACAACTGCATTCCGTTGAAACCTTGGTCATGTGGGATTAATTTGGTGGTGTAAAGTTTGACTTTTGGTCAAAATTTGTCTTGTGCATGCTTGTTCCTAAAGTTTAGGAACTTAGGGGCCAAGTTAGGAAAACTTGTTTCCAAAGTAAAGTTTTCTTAAGGGCCAAGTTTGTTTTTGTATATAAAAGATTGGAATTAAAGGTGTAGAGATAATCCAACCTAGAAGAGTGGTAAGACCTCGTGCTTAGGTTTTTGGTCTCTTTGTTAGGAAGGATCGGGTGCTACCGTGAAAGTCAATAGCGATGTTAGAGAAAAACTTGTAGAGGGAGGATTTTGGTGTTCTAGCGTCTTTAGGGTTTAGGGCTTTACCCTAAACCAAGTTTCTAGTGTTTCCATGTTTCTTCTATATTACTAGCAGCTGTGAAGAAGGTGTAGAAGAGAAGACATGAGGCTGGTTCGAGGAATGGTTAGAGAGTTGGTTTCTTCAATAGTATTCTCGGCTATGTCTTATTAACTCTTTGGGTTTTGTCTTGGGTTGTGGAAAGAGCATGTAATGGTCTTTGATTATAATGGAAGTTTTTCTGGTGGTGTTGGCCGTGAATGTAGCCTGTAAAGGTGAACCATGTATATCTTGTGTTGTGGTTGTGTGATCTTCTTTAGCTTATGTCTCTTTTCTTATTTCTCACATGTTTATTTCAAATCGCCAATTTCCCTTTGTGATCCTGTGTTCCATTGCGCTCGGGGTGCCAATTTTCCCAACAATTGATATCAGAGCAAGGACGGGTTGGTGTGATTGATCCTGGAATTGAACGATGGTTTATTTTTCGGGTGGAGAAATATGTTTTAAAGATAATTTTTCAACTGGTGTTTACACAAAGATAGATTTGTAATGTGATTTACAAATTAGAGGTTCAACTTGGTAGAAGTGTATGTTTTTCATTTGGTTTTCATGATGTAGTATGGGATGCAAAATAAGGCCGAATGAGGTGGAATACATATATACTTCTTGAAGAGTGTTAGTAATCATACACTATAAATAATGGGTTACAAATTTTGAAGAAAGGATGAGTTTGATGAAGTCTCATGTAGAAGCAAGTTCAGCAACGCTTCGAAGTTATGCACAAGATGTTATGGATTTATGTTGTTTAGTCTATGTTAAAGTATTCTTGATTGGTTGCACTTAATATCAAGAATGTGCCCAATCTAGAAAGCATGTGCCACGGTTATATGGGTATTCACACGTTATGTATTCTGACCGAGTATGTTGGGTGTGATGGTGGTAAAGAGTATGTCAGATTGGTGATGGCTTTGAGAATCGCTTAAAGGATTAAGCCTGTTAATCATAGTAGAGATTTCTGATGGTTTGTTTCAGATACATGGTAATTATGACATGTGCTGGAGAATGATATTGAAGCTAATTCTTCCTTTGTTGTTAGCTTACTGGTTAGGTGGATCTAGGGGTGATTCTTCTTGATGGTTCTCTTGGTGATTAATGGTGGAGTCTGTGCAAGGAATCGTTGATGGTGATTGAATATTTTCATGGTATTTGTGAAACATGATCAATTTCACAAGTGTTATTCTAGTAGAAGATGGTTTGAAGAATTTTATCGACGCCATGGTGTTTTTTTATCTATGAGATGGTTCTATGAAGATGGAAGTTCGGATGTGAGCTTCAAAGTAATTCTAATGGTATATAGAGATGATGTGAAGCCGGATAAAGGTGATTCTTTGTTTGATCGTATCATGCTTGAAAGCATGGTCCGAGGTGGAGAATTGTGGGATTAATTTGGTGTTGTAAAGTTTGACTTTTGGTCAAACTTTGTCTTTTGCATGCTTGTTCCTAAAGTTTAGGAACTTAGGGGCCAAGTTAGGAAAACTTGTTTCCAAAGTAAAGTTTTCTTAAGGGCCAAGTTTGTTTCTCTATATAAAGGATTGAAATTAAAGGTGTTGAGATAATCCAACCTTGAAGAGTGGTAAAATCTCGTGCTTAGGTTTTTGGTCTCTTTGTTAGAAGGGATCGGGTGCTAATGTGAAGGTCAATATTGGTGTGAGAGAAAAACTTGTGGAGGAAGGATTTTGGTGTTCTAGTGTGTTTAGGGTTTAAGGAATTTCCCTAAACCAAGTTTCTAGTGTTTCCATGTTTCTCCTCTGTTACTAGCAACTGTGAAGAAGGTGTAGAAGAGAAGACATGAGGCTGGTTCGAGGAATGGTTAGAGAGTTGGTTTCTTCAATAGTGTTCTCGGGTATGTCTTGTTAACTCTTTGGGTCTTGTCTTGGGTTGTGGAAAGAGCATGTAATGGTCTTTGATTATAATGGAAGTTTTTCTGGTGGTGTTGGCCGTGGATGTAGCCTGTAAAGGTGAACCACGTATATCTTCTGTTGTAGTTGTGTGTGCTTCTTTATCTTCGGTCTCTCTTCTTATTTCTCACATGTGTAGTTCAAATCGCCAATTGCCCTTTATGATCATGTGTTCCGTTGCGCTTGGGGTGCCAATTTTCCCAACAGGTCATATGTACACCTTCCCTTAGTATATATGCCCTTTCTCTTTCTATTTCATAGTCGATGGTGCTCCACCATCCAGTAAACATCCGCTACTTAAAACTACGAGTTAGACGTTTATTTGTGCACTGAATTTTATTTCATTGAATATTGGTAATTTATCTTCCGTAGCTAAATTACGTGAATTCCTTCCACTGTTAATTAGTGTCTTTCGAGGACATTATGCTAGCTCTTCTTAGTTGCATATTTAGGGTTTAAAAGCTCTCGTGCCATTGCATCAATTATCAGAGCACCCGTTTACGGTACATTTTCTAGGGAACCCACGTTCACCTACACAAATTTTAAAACATCTATTAACTGATTCATAATGATTATGTGCTTCTTTGGTGTAAGACTACAGATCTGTCGATACTATACTGGCAGTCTAACCTGATCAACACCCCTTATGCCATCTGTCATAATTGATCACAATGTTGTTGACACGTTCAATGTATAATTCCTCTACCAACCAAATCCATTGCGACAAGAATCCTTTCATGTCCCTTGTTGAAACCTTTATAGAGAGTCAACCAACAAAATATCAGAAAATGGAATTTCAGGCAACAAACCAATGGCTTAATGATTTAATTTTCAGCAGTAAAGGCAGGTAGTACTCTATTATTGAAACTCAACCACAAAATTTGGACCACTATTACATTAGTGTACTTGTACATCAACCAACTCACTAGCATAAACATCAAACTAATAAGATCGAAAGTAATTAAATGATATCTAATTAAGAATTGAGAAAATACGTACCTTTCTTCCAGAGACATTCCAGAATTGATGCAAATTGATGGGAAGTTGCACTCCACAAGTAACTTGTTAAGTTCAGCTGCTCTGCTCACACTTTTGACGAAAATAACTACTTGATTGATATCCAACTTATCCAATAGATCGTTTAACTTGCGGTTTTTCTCCATCTCGGTGAATTTTATGTAGTGCTGAGTAAAACAGAAAAATAATTTGAGGAAAATGTTGCTAGACGTACAAAATACTCAGGAAACAAATTATAAATATTTAATACCTGCACTATTAGTCCCTATTTCCTTCTGTAACTGTCTCTGTCCAGATGTGCTATCATGATAAGCTATCATAGTGAGCTGTCATTCACACGTGTCCTTTATTGTTTGGTCATTTTGTGTGTGGTTATCTGGGTCTGTAATGAGAGCATTAATAACTCTCTGTCTTCTGTTTTGGAATGTAAGATTCCTTTCTGAGAAACATTGTCAATCTATCTTGGTATCAGACTAAAAAATCTCAATTTCTGAGGGTTTTCAATCCAAGTTTCATCGTCGCCATTAATGGATTTTTCTGAGCGCAAATCTTCAACTACAAACGAGTGAATCTTTCTCTTTTCTTCTTCATCACTCGCTCTTTTGTATTTCTCTGTAGCTCATTTCTTGATCTAGTTTATTCCTTTTTTTCATCAATTTTCTTGATCGGTTCTTCTTTTTCACCTTTATCTGATCTATTATCATGGATCCTCCAAAATCCATTTCAAAATTTCCCCTTCATCAATTAGCTAACATTGTTACTCTCAAACTCAAAGAAGACAATTTCCTTACTTGGATATCTTTGTTTCTTTCTCTTCTCAATAAGTTTCGAGCTACTGATTATATTACTGGTATCATTGTTTTTCCGCCTCAGCAAAGTGCAGATGAACCTAATCTTGCTCATCTTTTGTGGAAAGATGAGGATTCAACAATTACTCTTCTTCTATACTCTACGATGTAAGAAACTGTTGTTCCTTATTTTGCTGGTGCTACTTCTACGTTTGTGTTATGGACGAACATTCAAAATTGGTTCTCACAAGTCTTTGCTACTCACACCATTCAGTTACGTACTAAACTGCAGTCAATTTTTCTTGGAAATGGTTTTATCACCAATTATCTTTCAGAAACCAAGAAGGTTGTTGATGCTTTGGATGCTGCAGGATCAATTGTAAGTTATATCGAGATTGTGTTAACAACATTATTAGGTTTGAGCTCTCCTTTTGATGCTTTTTCTATGTCAATTTGTGTAAGGTACCCACCAGTCACCAGTGTCGAATTGCATAACCTTCTTCTCAGTGAAGAAATTGTTCTCTCTACCAGATCTAAGTCTATCATTGCAGATAATGAGAATAAGGCTTTTCCGGTTCATCATCATTTCGATATGCTGCTCCAACTTTTACTTCAGTTTCACCTCCTGCATCTATAATTTCGGGTGAGAAAATTCCATGTCAAATATGTGGTGATGCTGGTCATTTAGCTCCAGAATGTTCACATAGGTTAAATTTTGCTTATCAAGGGAAATCACCACCTAAAAATCTTAAAGGTATGTTGGATGCAGCTAATATCTTTGGTGAGAATCCATGGTATGCTGACAGTGGCGCAAATCATCACATAACTAATGATAGTTCTAATCTTGATAAATATACTGCTTATGATGGATATGAGTACATTCAGACAACAAATGGAGAAGGTATGGCTATTAATTCCATTGGTTCTGTCTCTTTACCTACTTCTACTAAGCATTTTACACTTCAAAATGTTTTACATGTACCTACTTCATCTCACAACCTCCTATCAGTCCACAAATTTACTATTGACAATCATTGTACCATTACTTTTTCTCCATTTGATTACACTGTGCAGGATCTTCAAACTGGGAAGATTCTGTTGTAGGGTCCTCATGTTAATGGGATGTATCCAATCAAATTTCACTTACCACCTCAAGCCCTTCACATCAGTAAAGCTACTTCAGCTATCTGGCATCACAGATTAGCTCATCCATCATTTCAAACCCTTCAAAAAGTGTGTCAGCATTTTGATTATAACGTAATAAAAACACCACTATTCTGTGAGTGCTGTCAGTTAGGAAAATCTCATAAAATTCCTTATAGAATTTCTACTTCTAGTACTTCTAAGCCTTTAGAACTTTTACATATGGATCTCTGGGGTCCTGTTCTTGTATTGTCTAATAGAGGATATCTCTATTATGTTAATGTCATTGATGACTTTTCCAAGTTTTGTTGGTTATTTCCTCTTCAAGCTAAATCTGATTTCAAAACTATCTTCTTTAACTTCAAAACACAAATAGAGAATCAATTATCCACTAAGAAAATTACTATAAGAACTGAGGGTGGTGGAGAATTTATTAACAAAGAGGTTTCATCCTTTACTCAACTTCATGGCATCAAACATGAGTTCACTTGTCCATATATTTCATAACAAAATGGTGTGGTTGAGGCTAAACACGGGCATTTACTAGATGTTGGGAAAACTTTTCTTATACAATCCAATCTTCCTGATTTTTTTTTGGTTGATTCTTTTCTTACTGCAAACTATACCATAAAAAGACTACCCACAAAGATCATTCATTTTATTTAGCCTTTTGAGAAGTTATTTGGTAAGTCTCCTGACTATTCCTTTTTAAGAAGCTTTGGCTGTGTGTGTTATCCTTGGTTAAGACCTTATGCTTCAACTAAACTGACTCCAAGAAGTGCACCTTGTGTTTTTATTGGGTATAGCTCTCAGCAAAAGGGGTATAGGTGTTTGTATCCAGTCTCTGGCAGAGTCTATATTTCGAGACATGTGGTTTTTAATGAAAACGTTTTTCCTTATGCTTTTATATATACCATCAGTTCCAACATCAGCTTCAGCTTTATGTTATGACACTTTTGCCAAGGACTTTGCTGACACAACTCCTGCTCAGCATTCATCCACTCAATCCACTAATGCTTCAGTTACTTCAACTTTCTCCTCAGACTCTGCTGTAGTACCTGTTTCGACCATCACTTTACCTCTTGTTTCTCAGCAACCTTCTTCTCTAGTTCATAATGAGCACTCTATGCAGACAAGGGTTAAATCTGGTATTACAAAGCCAAAGATTTATTTTGCCACCAAACATCTTCTTCCAGCTACTTTACTAAGTTCTACAGTCCCTATCACTCCAACTTTCTTTACTCAAGCTAACAAAGATCCAAAATGGAAGGTTTCTATGGTGGATGAACATACTGCATTAAAGAATGCTCGCGCTTGGTCTCTTGTAAAGCCTGAACCTGGTCAGAATATTGTAGGATGCAAATGGGTCCACAGAATTAAGTATCATGCAGATGGCTCAATTGAAAAATTTAAATCTAGACTAGTGGCAAAGGGGTTTCATCAGCATGCGGGTTTGGATTATATGAGACTTTCAGCCCTGTGGAAAAAGCAACAACCATCAGATTGATTCTTTCTTTAGATGTACATTTTGATTGGCCTATTTAACAACTGGATGTGAGTAATGCCTTCTTACATGGAGATCTGCAGGTTCTTCTCTATATTATTCTAAAGATCCACTAAACGAACTTAGATAAGCTTCTTAGACTTTGTTCGGTGTTGGATCTCAAGTCTAACACTCGAGAGTACTCCGGCTTTTGAATTGAGAACACTCACGGGAAAATACAGCGTGGAGTTGAAGATGGTTTATGTTCGTGATGGCAATGTAATGCTCCCTATATTTATTATACTTATTGATCATTTTCCTTTCATCTAAATCTAGAGGTGATTGAAACTTTGTTTTGCTTTCCATGTTAATGTGTAAAACGCAAACACAAAAGGAGCACTTAACTTACCATGTTTGGAATTTTATGGAAATTCAAATTCAATTCGGAAGTTGAGCATCTATTATATTGGGGCTCTTTTTAAAAAATTAATATATGCAGGAAGAATAAAAATTCATATTCATCATAATTATTTCTTTGAGATAATAGTGATAGACGCATTTATGTGTCTATTTTTCATCTCTTTTGTGTATATTGTTAGTACCCATTTTTGTACTAATTTTGGTATTTTATCCCTTTGTAGGTGTTTTGGAGGAATAGGTTTTTGCGGCAAAATTGGCTCGAAAAGTTGATAAATGCAACCCAAGGGACGAGTGTTATGCGGACGCCAGCAACGGATAAGGGGCTACCATTGGATAAGGGGTAACCTTCCCCTTCACGTTCAAATTCTGAATTTGGGCGGGAAACCAAAAACCTAATTGCGTGTTTCCTGGCAGATTTGGTGATGGATTTTTAGAGGTGTTTGAAGTCGATTAAACCTCTGATTTTCATAGGGTAGACTCCTTATGGGTCTAGGAGCCTAACATGGGTGTTGAAATCGATTAAACTGGGCTCAATCGACGGGTTTTGATCTCAACAACAAAATATGGAAAGTCACGTGTGTGACCGATTTTAGGAAATTTTAGAGAGATTAAAGTCAAGATTTTCTTCCCAAGCTTAATATATATCTAAGGAAGAGTTTAGAATCAAAAAGAAAGCCCAGATATGCGTGGAAATTATAAAACAAGAAATTGCCGCAACTTTTCCGTGAAGAGAAAGAAAGAGATTTCGCAAGATTTTGGAGAGATTTAATCGCTCTTTTTGATATAAATAGATTGGTTGGGTCATATATAAGGGGTGTCGAAAGTTTGGTAGGCTGAGAAGGGCTGAGGAGGCGAGAATCAGAGGTTTACAGGCCGCTGCTGCTGCTGTTTTCTGCTGGTGCGGAGCTGAAGAACACGAAGAACATAAGACGCACACGCAACAGTCGCAAAGAACACGAAGAACTTCGACCCACAATCAACCGTCGGAAGCAGTCTTATATTCTCGTTTATTAACAACACTTCAGTTGTATCGGTGATTCTGTAACGCCATAAAAGCGTTGCAGATTCGCTGTATTATTATCTCTCTTCAATAAAAACACCTTTTGAGCCATGTTTCTATCTTTTGAGCATGTTTTTACCATGAGGAGCTAAACCCAAACACTGGGATGACGGAGGAAGACGAATATCATACTTGGGGTAATTTTATTAATTCTTTTTAAGACTTTTGCATTAATTTTAATTGAAATTATGATTTGAATTAATTGGTTGTCATTTAATTTGATGATGTATGCTTAGCTTAGGTGTTTTAATACATCATGCTTAGGATTTACAATCAATGTTTTGAGAATCTACCTTGGCAAAAATAGAATCCTTGTTTTTCTTGAGCTAAAATTGTCAAAGAATTAATAATTGAACCTTATGTTTTGAATTCGTTGGAATCCTGAGTCCCAGTACCTCTCACCATTGTTTAATATTTTTTTATATATTTTTTAAATTTAAAAACTCGAATCTTCACAAGTCTGAGTGAACGACAACCTTACTTACCACTTTCAAATTACATCAAATAGGCATTTGAACAACTCTCATATTTTCTGCGAAAATAAAAAGAAAAAATAAATAAAATCCACACATATTTCTTATATTTTCTTCACCTATTTAATGTATTTTCCCCACCATACCAAATCAAAAACACATCATCACGGAGCGGGGCGAATCCCCGAGCACACCAAATCAAAAATGCATCGCCACGGGGCGGGACGAATCCCCGCGCACTCTAGTTAAAAGAAAAAAGAAATGCCTGGTGCGTAGCACGGGCACTAATCTAGTAAAAATGTAAAACGCATGGTAATTTCAAATCTTCACAAGTACTTGGAACTATCTTCGGAAGTAATTACACGACCAGTATGCTCACCACTATTCAATTTGATAAAATCTTTAAATAAGAGTTTATCTTTGTTCTTGAGTTGTATACGATTTTAATATTTTTCTTCATGCTATAATATTTAAATACAGTTTCTTCCAACATTCCACCACAATCATCAAGTACGTAATTTAATTTAACTGTTGCTGTTTCATTTATACGAATATGAAAAAGCGGGGTATAACAACCACACTCAATATTTCGTTTGGAAATCTGTATGGACTAAACCTCAATAATATTCCGAGAGTGAAAACTCAATCAAAGAATAATACTAAAGAGTTAATCTCTTTTTCTCAAATCAATCAGCAAATCAAACAGATAGAAATCTATGAGCCTGATTGATGTGAGAAATACTTGGACGGTACCAAAGACCAAAATCCAAGATCAATCAAAATCCTATCCAACAAACAAGGTTGGATTTATCAATAGTGATTGATTAACGCACAACCTGTGATATTTCAATTATAAAGATAAACAATATAATGCGGAAAAGAAATAACACAGACACTATAAATTTTGTTAACGAGGAAACCGCAAATGCAGAAAAACCACGGGACCTAGTTCAGAATAAACACACACTGATTATAAGTTGTTACACAAATTTCCTACTACCTATTCGGACTAGATGTAATACCTGCTTCAGCTGTATTCAAGCACTTATAGGACTCCTAATAGAACACCGATTCTCTTTAGGCATTATTCTCGTATAACTTATAGCAGAACAAAAATTCTCTTTATAAGTTATTCCCGAAAATCTTATGGCAGAACAAAGTTCTCTTCAGAAGATACAACAACACGGTTGATAATTTTCGATCTTTTATTTTCACAAAATACCGAATCGATTTCCCTTTAGATGTAAATCAAGGTTTTGGAAATCTTGTGTTTGTTTTGAGAAAAACAATTACTAGGTAAAAGTAATATCAAAACAAACTTGTAGATTAGGGATTATTATACTCTTCAAAAATAGGAAGAGAAACCTAATGATTCCACAACAAGAACAACTAGAATAAATCTAGAGATATCTTGTTTAAAACTTCTTAAGGATTTTTACGAGATACCTTAATCGAAGTTTTCTTTCTAGTCTCCGATTTCGACTAACAAGTGTTGGTATACGATCGGAAACTGAAATCTATCAAAACCTAGGGTTTATGATCAACAACTCTTGAATGCTTTTATATCAGAAGAGAAAACCATAGAAAAGACAAGAGGTGAAAAACCTAGATTACAAGTTGTATAATCAATCACGAAGATTAAATCCAACTCGGATTTGTGATCCCCAATACAAAGACTTTTATCTCACTCTTGTTCACGAAGAACATAAGACATGGAAAACAACCTTATGAAGCTTACAGAAATTTTCTAAAGGGGATGAAAAACGTGTAGCACTCACGAACCCTTTATTTATAGTGAACAATAGCTTGGAAGCTAAGCAAAGCAATTTTCCTTTTTCAAGACTCTCCTAATTTTGGGAGTCTTTCTTAAGTTACAACTCTTGCCAAAAATATTTAAATAAATAATTAATTTAGCAAATATTGTATTTATGTGAGTAAATCACAATTTATCTTAGGAAGGAATCACAAACACTTTAATATGGTAATCAATTATGTTTGGAGTAATAGCTATCTTGCCTAGATAAGGAAACATCAAACACTTGACCAAAAATGGCTTCTAGTCACGTAATTGGGCTCAAGTCCGTGAACCGTTACAAACAGTTCGTGGATTGTTTCCTACTAACGAACTGTAACAATTACAGCAACACTTATAATTGTTACTTTAATAACTCACTCATAACTTCATCGTTATAACTCGGAATTGAGTGATTCTTTGCTCGTTGAATTCGTAAGCTCATTCACTATAACATAAGAACCTTTCCAGGGATAAAAGTTATTGTCACAGAAGTCGTGGCTCAAATAACCTCGAGTATATATACATAAATGTACATTTACCGTCATAGGAATTGTTCCATAGAGTGAGCATTTGTTTGGATAGATTAGAAAGGTAGAATTGAGCAAGAATCCAAATGAAATCAATTACCACATACCTTTGTTGATGAAGTCCTCGTTGATGTCTTCTTGTAGTCTTCAAACTTCATCCTTCAAGGATAGCTTCGATTCTACTTCTTAGACTTAATCTAGTCCGAAACTATCTTTAGTATACTAAATCAAGAATGTATTTTGGAAATTAAAATTGACAACTAACTTGACATACCAACGCTAGTGGATTCAACCGAGCAATTCTCTAACAGAAAAAATATAGTCGTCTGAAAACTCATTTGACCCCTAAAACTACTATATATGAAATATAATTCTCTTGCTGTATATATAAATGATAGGATCAGTTGTTACCGACTACAATTGCATGACCAAGAAGGTCATGCTAATCGTTATTTCTTGTGTGAAATTAGCATGAACTTTCTCAATGCTAATAAACTTCTCCCCTTTCCTTAATGGGTTTTCCTTGTTTATAGCCCAATTTCCTTAATGGGTTTTTTCTTTTGTTTCCCTTTCCTTAATGGCCCAATTTTGGATGAACTCTCGTTGTGGATGATGGCCCACTGATGGGTGCACAATAATTTATTTTTTTTGATCGGTAAAATAATTTGGTGATGATGACCCAATAACTTTACCACTGTACGATAGTAACATCGGCAAGGGATGCATGATACTTATCTGAACGAAAGAAAATACTTTGTGAGGGGTAGTTGCTGTTTAGGGGCATTTGCCCCTCCAAATCCCCAGAATCTGTCTGACTCAATTTGTAAAAACTGACCCTATGATTCCTATCTTCATTTGAAGAACATGTTATGAAAATCCACATAAACTTTAATAGTTCAGTTCCCAAAGATTGGGAAAATCTATTTGTGTAATATAGCGTATCTTCCTTTCTTTTCTACCTAATATAGCTCATTGTAAATTCTTTATATCTAATCTATCTTCTTTTTTGTTAAAAAAATAAAAGATTTGAATTGCCTTAATCAGCGTGGCTAATTTGGGGCCTATGAACATTATTTGGGGCCTATGACTACAAGACAAAAAGGGTCACTAAAAAGTAAAAAGGGTAACCCCTTATCCAACTATTTTACATAATGGCTAAATTACCCCTGATTAATTAGTGTTAATCGGGTAATTAATTGATGTGTAATCAAATTAAACTAGAAATTAACTAATCTTGATTCTTCGTCAAAACATTTTGTTTTTTGTTTTTTTTTTGTTTGTTTTTTTTTTTTGGAAAAAACTCGCCTAAAATCGGTGGATATGTATGCTCACATAAACCGATTGTAAGAATCGGATTATAACACATAGAACATAGTTCGATTGTAAAATTCAAGAGTTTTTCTGTGATTTTTTTTCGCCAGAATCGGTTTATGTTAATGCCCACATAAACCGATTGTTAATCTATGCATTTCTTCGATTGTTTTGCTCATAACTTCTTCGCCCGCTGTCGGAATGACCTCAAAATTGCATGCTCTATAATATAAAGATAAAAATTTCAAGATTTGTGCAAAAATTCAAACATGGTTAATGAATCGTTTGATGTGTGCATCAGCATAAACCGATTGTGTTTGATGTTCATCACATTAACCCAGAATTGGTTTATGTAGGTGTACCATATCTACCGATTTTGGGGAACATCAATAACAATCGGTTTATGTGGACCTTTAAATAATCCGATTGTGGGCATAGCAGTTAAGACATCAAAGGTTGTACAATTGGGTTATGTGGACATACATGTAATCCGATTCTAATAAAAAAAATATACAGAAAGAACGGTTATCTCTTCCATACCAGAATCGGGCTATGTGGACATTAACGTAGACCGATTCTGGTTCAACTTTCTCGAACCAGAAAACACATGCAGCACAATCGGTGTTTGTGACCAAGAACATCAACCGTTTCTAAACACAATCGGTTCACAAGTACATTAACATCATCCGATTCTGGGAAACCCGGAAGATTTTGATTTCAAAAAAATTGAATTTAGAGTTATTGCATGTTGCTAAAACCTAATTTAGGGGAACGGGTTGCTAGAAAAGTACTTGATTCATGCCATTTCATCTACTTCTATGGCACTCAAAAATGGTTCGTCTTAGGGGAGAAGAAGAGAAGAAGAATCAGTTGATTTTAATTTTAATTTTGATTTTAATTTTATCTCTTAATTTTATGATTTTACTTTTTAGTTTTTAGTTTTTAGTTTTATGATTTTGATTTTAGTTTTTAATTTTATGATTAGGATTTAATGGGGATACATTTGTAGTATTAGTATTTTATAGAGGGTAAATTAGTAGTTTCATCTCTTAATAACCTTTTCTGTCCTGTAGTAGCAGGCCCAAAATAAATGGAATAGGCCCTAAATTAGCTAGGGTAATCAGCCTAATTTGATGATTTATCACAATTAAATGATATTAATAAGATTTAAATTGCCTTAATCAACCTAATTTGATGATTTATCACAACTAAAAATAAATAAAAAGAAGAAAATTGGTGACAGTAATATTAAGCATCATTCTCTGCCAACTTAGTAATGACTACAACTTCCAGTAATCCATCACTAATCAAGGCAGCGATTCATGAAGCCAATGTAGCCAATGGCAAAGAACACGAACTGAACATTATTTCTCCTTGGGTTGCATTATCGGGTGATTGCAAGTGCAAGTAATAATAGATGATTCTGATTATTATTTTTTATCGATGCATATGATTCCGATTAATTCTGTAATGTTTTGGCGAAAGAGTGCCATTGTTACTGTTTATGACATCCAGTTTCCTATTGTTAATCTATTTTGGGGCTAACCCGCTTTAAAAGAAAAGAAGACGGTACTGATTTCCCAATCATAAGTCATGAGTTATGACCCCGTAGAATAAGAGCTCACAAAATCCATTGTTAATTATAAACTTCCATAGTTCTGTCTGATAGCGGTAGAATAATTTATTGAGTTACAAAGTTACAATCGGATCCTATTAAAGTCAATTTGGAATTCAAGGATGAGGGCGACCTCACTACAATTTCCTTCCCTGACTCAGTTCGCTTAAAAACTTCAAAAATTCCTCTATACCGTCATATTTAAGTACAGTTTCCTCCAACATTTCATCCACTATACTTTATTTAACAAATTTATAGTTTTGCGAAAATTCATTTCGGGACCAAAACTACCGATATTGAATCAAAACACTATATAGAGACCAGGCAATAAAATAGCGAGATAACTTCTTGATGACCTTGTCATTAACTACAATTGAATGACGAAGAATGTCACGTCGATTGTTTAATATACAAAATCTGCATGAGCTTTTTCAATGGAAATGAAATGTTCTTCCCGTTATGACGAAGTAATGCGCTTTTCTAGTTCACACTCGCGAATATACACACTGTGATCCGGTAACTGAATTAATTAATCTGCTTCACTTACCAAGCTACATCCGATGGTTTTCATTGATTTGGAGGAAGAAGTAGCAATGAATCTTCTTCCGCAACTAATATTTCCGTTCTTGCATGAATTGCAAAACAGGAAACAACCAAGACTATTATTACAGCTTCTTGATGGTGTACCTTATCAAAGTCTTCATAAGATACAAATATTGGAATTTCTACAAATATTTATTGGGGACAACTCAAATGTACATACAAACCTCAGCTGTTTGCGGTTCAGGATTAACTAGGACTTGGAATTTGGTGGTGTACCTTATCAAAGTCTTGATTGGAGGCGGAATTTCAGGGTTTTAAGTTTGAACAAGGTTCTGCAGTATGTTTCAGAAAGAACCATTTTTTGGGACCATGGTTTTTTGGGGGACTATTGTTTTATTTTGGGTAAGACATTAGAAGTAAATCTAGTTCACCCCTTATCTAGATATTTATATTAATACCTAAATTACCCTCCTGATTAATTTTGGGTAATGATTAGTGAAATAATTAAGTTAAAGATAATTAGTGAGATTAAAAAATCAGATGAGATGGGTTTTTTAAAAAAGAAGTAGAATTATTGAGAGAGTAAAGTTAGAGAAGATGAAGAAGAAAAACATGGAATTTTTTTTTTTTTTTTGAGTTCACCAAGTTTGAGTATTCAAGTGATGATTCAATTGATGGTAGCTCATCTGAATCTTCATCTCCTTCCTCTCCTAGGGTATTCGTTAATCTTCACAATGATCCGGATATGAATTATTTCTTAGATGGTTGAATTGATCCAAAATTTCAAAAAAATGTAAATTTTTTAAGTAGATTTGGGCTTGTTCGGTTACCTTATGTGAAGAACAGGTAACCGAACACATCTGAAAGTGTAGTTCGGTTACTTTATCCAAACACGCAGGTTACCGAACTCGCTCTTAATGGAGGTTTTTAGTTGTTCGGTTAACAGACATGTTACCGAACTTTGTTTATAGAATTTACAGAGTAATGTTCGGTTTGCCCGCAATGTTGCAGAACTTTAGGGTCTAGAAGTTCGGTTGGTTCGCAACCAATATCTAACCGAACTTCGCGTTGATTAAGATTTTGCCAAGTGTACAAAGTTCGGTTGTTTCGCAAACTTCATACCAACTAATATCTAACCGAACTTCACGTAAAATAAGATTTTACGAACAAACCGAACTCCACATGTATGCAATTAGTGAAGAGTTCGGTTTGTCAAGGTTTTTTGCGAACAAACCGAACATAGTGGGACAAGTTTGGTTAAATTGAAACTCAACATAGTGGGCAAAATAGCACAGTTCGGTTAATTTGGATTTTTTTTTTTTTTTTTTTTTTTGTAATATTGATAAAGTTCGGTTAGAAAATAGTAATAGACTTTTTTGCGAACCAATCGAACTCAACATATTGATTTTCAGATAAGGGTTCGGTTAGCAACATATTGATATGCGAACCAACCGAACTCTGAGTTTGGTTAAGAAAAAATTAATTCGTGATAGCCGAAGTGTTCTTCGTGTTCTTGGTTTTAGAATGTTCAGTTAGCAAACTAGTTTTTTTTAAAAACTATTCCAACCGAACATGCCACTGTAACTTCCATTTAAACCATATTTTGATGATTTCTACTCAATTTTCTCAATAAAAAACGAATTAAAAGTGATGGGTTTTTCAATCGAACGAGTAACGTCAAGGAAAGAGAGAAGAAGAAGAGAAGATTTTTTTTTTCAAAACTATTTTTTTTTGATGCCCCTGCTATCTCTGTTTTTGATTTTGATTTTGGTTAATGATTCATTTAAATTAGATGTATATGATTAGATTTATATAGTTATTAGGTTAGTTATAATTTAAATTAAAGTAAAGGGTAAATGTGTAATTGTATAACTTTAGGACACCCCTTATAAGTATAGGGAGGTTGGCCTAATAAAACCATGGTCCCCCAAAAAAACCATGGTTCCCAAAAAATCGTTTTTCAGAAAATACTGATCCAGTTATGGTCCAACAACTAAACAAGGTTACAGACTTGCAGAACTTAATAGAAAGACATCGAAGAGGCCCAATTACAATCATGTACCACAGGTGATAGGTCTAATAGGTTCGGCTAGTTTCTTTTTTCTTTCTTTTTCCTGGTCATACCTTAATTGGCTACTTTTATGGATTCCTACTAAATTAATTAATCTAAAACAAAAATAAATTTGTTGAGAGTTATCCAAAAAAACAAAAATAATATATAAAATGAATTTGTTCAGAACTACCAAGGAAGAAAAATAAAAAGGTAAATAATCGGTTACTTTGTTACTAAAAGCAATGTAGTAAAAGAAGGTTTTCCCTATTTCCCATCCCCACTTTTCCGATTTCCCAACCCCATAATTTTTATCACTAGTTATCCTAAGGCCTATTCCTATGGGTATGGCCAAAAAAAACTGTTTGGCATACCAGCTGGCATGGCAAACCAATTGTACTACTATGGGAAAACCACGGAGCGACCGAGTTTATAGCGAGCGTTATTGACAATAACGCTCGCTATTGACTCCAGCGCTAGCGTTATAATCAATATCGCCAACGTTCGACTTTCTAACGCCTATAAATACCGCACCTTGTTCTCTTCTGTTCTCAACTCTTCTCAACTCTTCTGCTCAAATCTTCTGTTCTCTTGAACTTAAACAAATATCTTTCATTTTACTTCTTAAACAAATATGGAGAAAATAAAAAGAAACAAAAGAGTCAAGGGATCAACTAGTACCCCAGCCAGTGGATTAAGCTTTTTTTTTTGATACAAATTATGAGTTTGATAATGTTAGACAAGTAGCCGGTGAAGGTATGTTCCCTAATCACCTATTTGGCAATGAGGAGCGAGTTAATTCGGTAAATCTAAGAGGTGATGGTCTGAGTTCCGTACGATTTTTCAGTTACTTCCCCTTATTGTGCAAGAGAGAGTTAGAAGATACCCTTCGCGACATTTATATCATATACAACCTAGAAACCACAGGACTCAAGGAGTTCAAGTCATATTAGAACGATGGTGGAAGACTACAAACACGTTCTTTTTCAAGGACTTTGAATGCGGTAAGTCAGTTTTTTCTATTAATTTAATTTTTAGTTTATGTGTTTTCTTTTATAAAAATCAACAAATTCCAATTATGAATAATTATTGTTAATAGGAGTTACACCGATAGATTTGTACATGTTAACGGGAATTCCATGTGCTGGAAACTTGCTTCCTTTTAACAAACTAAATTGGTTATCAAAAGAAAAATGGAAACAAAGACTTCCCTTATACTCAAATGAGGTAGAAGGAAATGATTCAGATAGACAATTAAAAGCGCATGGGTTAAAAGTGGCTGGGTTGAAAAGTTTTTTTAGACGTTATGCTAGGACAATGGATGAAAACAGGGTAGCTGGTAATCAATATTTGTTCCCTGACCATTATGAGGAGCTCGAACATCTGTTTGTATTGTGGACACTAGGCCAATGTCTATTTCCAAATGCTAGCTCAGTGGTGTAAATTTGGTTTCTCGAAGCATTAGAAGATTTAGAGCAAGCACCTACATATGATTGGGGGTCTCCGATTTTATCAGAGATTTACATGTCCCTCAGTGATTGTTGTGTCAAAGATAGTTTTAATGCTTTTTGGGGAGTTCTGGAGGTAAGAACCAATATTTTTCACACTATTTGTTTGTTATTTTCACATGGAAAATTTAGTAATCAATAATGTCATTATTTTCAGTATTGGTGGTATACATGGTTCCGTGTTTCGAAACCTTCTCTTAAGAATCATACCAATGTTTTTCCGATCATATGGAAGTACGATTCTGAGAATTGGGAACCTATATAGATTGAAGATGGTCAGCATACTGCTATTGTTCATAAGATTCAGCAGTTATGTAGAACAAGCCTTAACCTTGTCTCTCAGTCATATGAAGCAATACCTGAGTTCTAAGAAGAGCTAGCACAGAGAATAGTACAGCTAAGCCTTACAAGGATGGTGTTATACAACCCTATTTCTGAAAAGGGTGTTTGATATTATGGTGAAAGACAACATTTTTAGTTGCAAAGAAGATCAGTGATAGCCGTCAACCCTTATCCAAGTTCAGAGGTTTCCCAAGACGACTACTTCAAATTGATAAGGGAAGGTCATCAATGGCAAGAAGCTGATAATTTGATCAAGGAGCCAATTGACAGAAATGACTACCTATCTTGGTATAACACAATTTTCAAGCCCAATATTGCTATGCAACCACAAAGTTTGGGTCGGATGGATTTCCCATCTTTAGGTAGGATGCCACTTGCGGATGAATTTCTTCCTTCCCAACCTCCACCAGAGACGGGTGACGCATTTGCATATCATTCTCAAAGTTCATCGTCAACCATGCCACCATTTTCTTGGGATGTACAGACTATATCCACCACATCTGGACAGATTGTTACTTATCCAATTGCTTCCATTGCACTTGATCAGACTTATCCATACCGGGGGGTCAATGCTACAGAGTTGCAGTATCATACCCAGTTGAACGATTATCATGCTCTATTACATGGATTTCAGAGACTCCACTTGGATGAGATGCAAAAACTGAGGGAAAGCATGATGTTTGACATGAGTCAAGGATTTGACGGTAATGATGGTAGTAGTAGAGGAATGAGTCCTAGTGTTAGAAGAAGTCCCCGTGTTAGAGGCATGAGTCCCACTCTAAGTCAGCGAAATCGTGGAAGTGAAAGAAGTTTGTGACGTCATTCTATGCAGGAGGTACCAGAAAGTTCTACTCCAAACCAAGCGTTAGATACTCAAGTAGTACGTGGTGGTGATGAAATTATTGGCTTGGATACAACTCCTACACCTATGTTTAGTCATTTGCCAACTGACATAATGACTTCAGGTGGTTGTGTGAACGTGGAAGTAATTAGGCAATCAACTCTGTATACCCTAATTGCCTCAAGCTAATCAGCATTTCAATTATTCCAGCAACCATTGCAGCAAACTCCTCAAGAATATCAACAACACGTATTTCAAGATTTGTATCGTGTTCCCATGCTCCCTGAACCCATTGCTTATCAAGGTTATGGTGATTCTGATGAGACTCAAGCACCAAGTGAGTCTCAAACCGGCTCGCTAACTGATATGTTGAACAACACTCTTGATCCAGAAAATGCGGGGAATTGGATCTTTGGTCAGGGAGGAAATGGACAAGCTAACAAGTAGTTTAAATGTAATCTTTTAGTTGAAATGTAAGCAATTTAGTTGAAATGTAATCTTTCTTTGTTTTTTAAATTAATGGAAACTATCTTTTAGACTAATATTCAAATAGAAACTAGTTTTACATTTCATTAAAAATTAACCTTGATTGCATAACACAATACTTAAAATTTGAATCCATGCACATGAACATTGTAGAGTTCATAACATTCGTCGTGACTAAACCATCTTCCGTTGTCTTCGGCGAATTTGGTACGAGCTCTAATTTTTAGTTCTTCATTTGACAACCCAGGATTATCCCCTTTTATCAACCACATAATTTGCTGATACTTTCTAACATTGTTATTGATGAAACAATAACGATTTTGAAGATACTCATTTGTTCTTCTTGGATTTACGTGACTTAACGTCGTAAACCTTTGAAACACAGTGTCCCATAAGTTAAAAGTTTATAAATTGAAATATCTATCGCTTGCAACTGAAACCCAACATCGAATTAGAGAAACATCTTCCTCTGGAGTAAAATCCACTTCGGTTATGCGAGCACTAGGCATGTTGAAATGAATTTGAAGTTGGGTTGGAATGAGTTGAAATTAGGTATTTATAGGAGGGAAATTGGTAGCCGTTGGATGAAGATATGATAAGCGTTGATCAAACCTGCGAGCGTTATCTTGACTATCGCTGGCGCTTTAAAGACCCACGAGCGCTGGGTTGACCATCGAGCGATGTACACTCTATCGCTCGCTGGAAACTCCATCATGTATGCCTATATGTTATTCTTGACATATAGGCATATGAGTTTGGCAATTTGTCATACCCATAATGGGTGCATATATGACAAAATATGATGTTTGCCATATGCATAGGAATAGGCCTAAGTACCATCCATATTTACATATCCTAAATACCATCTCTTGACTTTTTATGTGCACCCAATAATAAACCAACCATACAACTAAAAAAAAAAAAAAAAACTAACAAAAAATCACGGTCTCCATCTCCAACACCGACCAATATCTTTCTTTTCTAATCCGTCTCTATACTTCATCACCACTTTGAGAGAATATTTGCCATGGATATTTAAAAGCTTTGGTGTGTACTTAGCTAGATGTTAAAATGGTGGACGAGAGACAAAGCCATCATACTACTTAAGATTACGTGGAGCATATGTACTGAGTCAACCATTTATACTGTACAAATTGGATCATAAATTAATTTTTTGTCAGGTAGAATTTGTGTGATTTGATTAGCATGTTTTGGCATTTAAGAAAACCCTACTGTATATGGTATTGTTAATTAACTGTGTGATTCGATTAACTTGTTTTGGCATATACACGGGCAGTTAAAGTGCCATTATTACTATTACGACAATTGGATGATCATATATCTAAAGCTACATTGCTCATGTGATTAACTAAGTTAATTAATCACCTCTAAATCTTGTTCGCAAAGCTTTTCAATAGAATTAACATAATCCTTAGGGTTGAGATATTTTCCTAGAATCTTCCGTAATGGTTTACCGATTAATCCATCTATATCTCAGCAAATTAAATAACAAAAGATTAATAAATTAGTGTATTATAATAATTAATTGGCTTAATTTAGGGTTTTTAACATGATAGTTTTTGGGGTTCTTTAACGAGGAAGAACATTAAAGAAGAAGAAGACAAATAATGGTCATAGTCAAAATCAATTGGACTTTCAGGGGTGGTACATAGGAAAAATCATAATTGAAAAGTAAATTGATTTTAGAATTTGTATAGGGGATGGGAAATACGAAATATGAGGATGGGAAATAGGGAAAACCTATACTAATTCTAGTTTACAAGCCTCTAACCGGGGGCATACATACCAGATGCATAGGAAATTAGGAATGAAAGTTTATGTGCACTCTGAAATCTTGTTTTGTGAAGTGTCATCTTTAAGTATTATTAGAGACTGAAGCATGATGGTCACCTTATTCATTTTCTTCATAAAGTTTGAGAAAAGAAAAGATACATTCTCCTAAACACTCCAATGATATTAGCTTCTGCAACTGTTTAACAACCAAACCGAAAGGGAACTATCATGGGTAAAAAGCTGTGTATTGCATCAACGCATATTGTTTTGAACACCAACAGTAACAATTAACTTTTATGTTGGAATGTATTGCTCTCTATTGATTGTTACTGTTGGATAATCGATGATTGATCATATATTTACCTGCAACGGAAGTAAAAGTCTGTAAATTTGAAAATGATCAAAGACCACTGTAAAATAATTTGTGTCTTAGGTTAAGACGTGTTGGTGTTCAAAGAGGACAGATTAATCATTGTTTATTTAATCTTTGAAACAAAAATTAAAAAAGAAATCATTCATTATTTGATTTTAACAGTGATTAATAAAGTTTATCAAACTTATAAAAGAAACGTACCATTCTTTGAGTTTGTCATTGAAACTCTCTACAACTATGTTCAGTGGATGTGATTTTAAGTTCTGTTCATGTAAACTCCATTTGTTGAACCTCCTTGAACATTTTCTCGTGACAATGATGTTGCGACTATTATTGGTATTCTTCGGTGAGCACTATCACACACACACAAAACCTCCTTGTTTGAGTGGGGACACCCTTAAAGTTTCTCTTTTCTTTCTCGAATTCTCTCCTCTTCATTTCTCTTTAAATTCTTTCCTTGTTGGCCGTTGTTTATGTTCGATTTCTTGTCGTGTTGATACAGTTTGGAATACCTTTTTCTTAATATGCATCTCATTTTCCAAGGAAAATAAACAAAAAACAACGGTAATTATGTTTGTGTATTTTCTTCAAAACATATAAGTATGTTCTATTGCGTTATCTTGTGATTGTCGATCCTTGATTAAATGCTAAATTTCCGTAAAAGTTTGTTTTTTCACCTGGTTACTCCTTTGCGAATGGTGTTCGAAAAGAAGTGAGTTCACTCATCTGCTTGTTTGTTTCCCTTTGCAAGCAGGCATGCTCTGCAATTTACCATCCAGCATCCCTTGGTAGCCTCCACTCTCCTCCTCGCTACCAACAACTCGTCTTCCAAAGGCATCAAAAGTCCTGGTACGTAGGAGAATTCCGGAGTATTTCCTTCAATGGTTACTTCTTATACATACTTTTGCATATTTTCTTGGATAGTCCTGCGTTTTTTCTTGGATAACCTCCCACACAGTCCATATTTTTCCTGGTTCCAAATATTCTCAATCTTGTTGGCATCTAATAAGCTTTTTCAAACCTATCTTTCTAGCCATTCAGGTGGTTGTCCCGACTCATATCATGTTGTTCAAGTATGGTGACACCCATATTTTCCCATGTATGTATCTATTAACTCTCATTAAGTGTTATTTGTTGTACCAATCTGAAATCACCAAACGATGGATATTATTTCTTTTCTTTGAAAAAATTGAGTTTTTTCTATTTCTAGATTTGTCTCCTAATCCAAGGGGCAGAGTATGATTGCAGTGAAGAACATAAATCTTAATATCAATGGTTGGTGATGAAGGTATTTTTCAAAAAGAGGTTTCCGTGAGGAGATTTTATTGAGGAAGTTAAATCCATTGTCTCCTATATTTGTAGTATCCGAAAAATAACCATAGGAGATGCGTCGTTTGGACTTCGGACAACTTGGAAACTGAAACACAACGTTTGAAATTAAAGTTCAAACTAAATAGTGTCGGTTAGGATTTTCCTTGAGAAATCAACGTTTGGAATTAAGGTTCATCTTTTCGTATGGGTTGGCAATGATGACATGGAAGAATAGGGTGACATGGTTTAACCACAAAGCATAACAATTATGGTGACGCCATGTGTCTCTTTTGGGATCTCTTATAGAAAGATATTTCCCCCTACATTCCTGGTATGTTGATCTTGCTTCCCCTCTATTGAAATTAAGAGGAAGGCCTTTCAATTGTGGGAAAACAGTATCTCAAAAGGTATCAAAGTAACATTATGAAGCTCTAAACTGTGAACTTATTTTTCGGTTTTCATGAAAAAGTTCTTTAGTTTTCTCCAATTTCCCAATCCTATGTGGATTTCCTTCTCCCTGTATGAATGCGTACATGGTTATAATAGAACAACAAAATACATATTTAAATGTAGTATCTAGTGATCTTATTCATATATATAATTAGCAGTTTCAAAAACATAATTACACTATGATACTATCATTCCACTAAAGCTATTGTTGCATGTAAACCAGAGGAATAATGCCATACCTTTAACATGATTACTAAAATAGTTCAAAATATCAGCAAGTGCACAAATACTTTGTTAAAATTCAATGAGTAAATTGTATTTATGAATATATAAATAATTTCATAAAATACTTCATTAGCCACCGTGAAAAATTATGAGAAGCTCTCAACTATTGGCTCGAAAATGCTGAGTCAAGTGATTCATGATATTAACAATTTAAATCAAGTACATTAAAAAAAAAATCTCCATAATTAGTTTATATATAAATTTAAGAAGTAAAAAGATTTTTACCTTGTCAGATACATTGAATATAAATTGTCATTGGTGGACAATTATAAACCCGAAAATCTATAAAATGGAGTATATTCAATTCTTTTGTGTGATTTTGTTTTTGTTCCTATTTTTGAAAAATATAAGAACCACAAAATGGGCATTGTCTGAATTACTAGTGTTCTTTCTTGATGGAAATGGGGACAAAGAACTGCTAGGTATCCCAAGGGTTGAATCACACGGATTGTACCAACAGATCCGGGATACCCTAACCCGCCATGCAGGGATTTACAGGGGTAGCCTATTGGGAAGGTTGGGGTCCCACCCATTCCACCTCTATAGGTACAATCCGCGGAATTTAACTCGCCGGGCAGAAATCATTTTTGGATTCATAAAGCTCAAGCTCCGTTCTCTTTTTTCTTTCATATTTTTTTATCGTCAATGGAACTAGTTTATGTCAAGGTTCTTGAATTGATATTACTATCTTTTTCTTTAAAAAACGTATTATGTGTTAAGGTTAAATATTCAAAAATAAATTGAGGGGACAATACGGAATTCCACTTCTAAAATGAGTTTTGTCTGAAGCACAGGAAAGTCTTACATTCAAAATGACGAAATGCTCATCGATCATCATAAAGAGGGATCTGTTGCATGGTACCAATCTGATAAGCGAATGTGAACCTTTCATAAGACTCCTTGTAAGATCTGCCTTAGAGGATATTGGTTATGAGGGAACAAAATTTACTTGGGATAATCAGAGAGAAGGCACTGAAAATATCCAAGAAAGATTGGATAAAGCTTTTGCTAACATTGAATGGCAAAACCAATTCAAAGATTACTCTCTAAAAGTGCTGGTACCAGTAGGATCAGACCATTGCCTTCTGCTTTTAAACTTAGAGGAGAAGACCTATAATGGATCGGTTCATTCTTTTAAATTTTTCGATACTTGGCTAAAAGAACAAAGTTGTATGGGTTTAATCCACTCTATTTGGATCTCTGATCATCCAAACCCGACTGATACCATGATTTTTAACTTGGAAAATTTAGGAAATCAGTTAGCTTTTTGGAGGAAAAATGTTTTTGGGTTACCTAGTAAAAAAATAAAAAACTTGTTGTCTGAAATAGAAAAACTAAATAAACAAAAGGTAAATAGGAATATTCAACAAAAAATAAACTCTAAAATGTTAAGCCTTGAGAAACTTTACGACACAGAGGAAGAAATCGCTAAACAACTCTCTAGAGACAATATAGTAAATCTGGGAGAACAAAATACGAGATATTTTCACTTGAAAACTGTAAAAAGACGGAAAAGGAATAAGATTGACTGTTTGTTAAATGCTGATTTGAAAGAAATAAAAAGACAACAAGGATATAGCTCGAGAACTAAAAAATTACTTTCAAAATCTTTTTACAGCTGCCAACAACTGACAACGAATCCATCTACTCTCATCTATCAACAGGAGTAAATGAACTGGATAACTTGTCTTTAATGGCTTTGCCAACCCATGAGGAGATTTGGGAGGTCGTAAAGAATATGAAACCTAACAAATCTCCGGGACCAGATGGGTTCCCGGTGTGCTTCTTTAAGCATAACTGGTAGGGTTAATTCAGGATTTTTGGCTAACGAAACAACTTAATCCGGAGTTAAACAAAACTTTTTTATTTTTAATACCAAAGTGTAAAGAACCTAAAACACCTTCTGACTACAGACCGATAGGGCTATGCAACATACCATACAAGGTAATCTCTAAATTGCTAGCTAACAGAATGAAAGTTCTGTTAGACAAACTGATATCACCTTTTCAATCGGCTTTTTTATCGAATAGACAGGTGTCTGATAATGTCATAATAGCCCATGAACTAATATACACAATGAACCGTAAAAAGTCAAAAGTGGAAAGATTAGGTGTTAAAATTGACATGTCGAAAGCTTTCGACAGAGTCAGTTGGAAATTCTTAATAAAATCTATGGAAAGTCTAGGCTTTTGTAAAGAATGGTGTCAATTAATTCACCAGTGCATTTCAACTGCTTCCATTGCAGTCTTGTTAAATGGAAATGCGGGAGAATATTTCAAGCCAACAAGAGGATTAAGACAGGGGGATCCACTATCCCCCTATCTTTTTCTAATTTGTATGGAGGTTTTTTCAAGATTCTTAATAGTCAAAGAAAACTCAAAAGAGATTTAGGGACTAAACATAAGCAACAATAACTCACCAATCTCTCATTTATTCTTTGTAGACGATTGTCTGATCTTTACAAAGGAAATACTGCAAAATTCTAAGAATTTGTTGAATGCTTTACATGAATTTAGCTTGGTCTCAGGTCAAATGGTAAATTTTGAAAAGTCATGGATTTTTTTCTCAAAGAAAATTCATCACAAACTCAAAATGATGATGTCTAAACTCTTAAAAATAAAAAAAATAGACATTAAAGATTCTTATTTAGGAGTACAACTTTTTATTGATAAATCAAAACTTAAAACTTTTGATTTCATTGTAAGTAGAATGGAGGAGAGGGTGAAAGGATGGAAGAGTAAAATTCTAAACCAACCTAGCAAACTGATTCTAAACAAATCAGTTCTCTCTAGCTTACCTGTGTATCAAATGGGATGCTTTAAGCTGCCCAAAAAAATCACAACTAAGATTGATGCTATCCAGATAGATTTCTGGTGGGGAAAGGAGATAGATAAAAATGGCCACCATATAAAATCATGGAAATTCATGTGCAAACCTTTAACTATGGGAGGTCTAGGCTTCAGGGACGCTGATAAAATGAATCAGGCATTGATGGCTAGAATAGCCTGGAGAATTATCTCTGAGCCAGACTCATGGTGGGTTAAGATGTTCAAAAAAAAATATTTAAACAAAAAATCTGTTTTAAGAGTAAAAAAGAATGCTAATTCATCTTGGATGTGGAAATGTGTTTTGCAGGCAATAAATTTGATTGACAAATATATTTGTTGGGAAGTAGGAGATGGAAACTCAATAAATATATGGAGTAATCAATGGATACCAGAGACATTACTTTGGATCTTTTGTGTTCTGAAAAGAACAGCATGTTAACACTTGTATCGGATTTGATTAATCCAGATACAAATAAGTGGAACCAGGAACTAATCACAACTTCTTTTCCTCATATAATTGCTCAGTCTATTTTAAACATTAGGCTGTATACAGATAGGAATGATACCTTAGAAAAGGATAAACCTAGGTGGAAACTAACTAGGAATGGCATGTTTACGGTTAAATATTTGTATGATAGAATGTGTGGAATTCAAACTGTAGGCAGGGAAAAAGAATTATTTTGGAAAGATGATATGCCTCAAAGAATAAAACTTTTTCTTTGGAAATGTTTGAATAATGCTTTGCCTGTCACACAGATACTTAGCAGATATATGCAGGATGTGGATAACAATTGCATTTTTTGTAATAATGGCAATGAGTCTTTACATCACTTATTTTTTGAATGTTGGTATGCTAAAACAATTTGGATGCCGCCACCATATTCTAACTGGAACAATAATAATGTGGTAGCTACCTCCTTCAAAAAATATTATGATCTGTGGCAGGCAGCAGGTAACAATGTTACTGAAATCTGTGCAACCAAATGTTGGTACATTTGGAAAAAGAGATGAAACAGAATTTTCGAAGAAAAGGAGATTTCTACATTACAAACCTCAATCATAATTCAGTGGCATCTGAATTATTGGTGCAGGTCTATTAGGGATGGAATAACTATCTCAAGTAGTAATGTTGAAAACCTTAGACCTGATACTCCTTGGAAATCACCTGACTTACATTGTTTTAAACTCAATTATGATGCTTCATGGGTTTCTGAAACAGTGAATGCTGGCTTTGGATTACTTTTACGGAATGATGCAGGTGATGGAAGAGGAGCTAAGTATGGAATACTCAAAGCTTCAAGTGCGGAAAAAGCTGAAGCGTTAGCTCTTTTACAGTGAGCTAAATGGGCAAGGGAAGAAGGTATGAAGAATTTCTGGATAGAGGGGGACTGTGAAAGAATGGTGAGGTACATTGAAGGCAGGGATACAATGATGGACTATAAGAATCCGAAGTTAGTGAAGGAAGCCATGAAGATACTGGCAGAATGCAACATTTTTTTGGGGTTTAAATTCATCCACAGATCTGGCAATTCTGTGGCTGATAAGTTAGCGGTGGAGGATAGGAAATCTTCGGTTTTCAGTCCATGGAAAGAAGAATTACCAGCCTTCTTAAATAGGTCTATTGCTTTAGATAAAAGTCGTATTTCCCTTACTAGTAGTTACCAAATCAGTGTGTTGTCCAAAGATCATAACAGGGCCTGTCCTGCAATGATACCAGGACAACATTTGAAATATCCTGTATAACTTCAGTTTCTTTAATGTGTCTCATTTACTTTCAAAAATAAATAAATCTGATAAGCGACGTGCATCCGCAAAGGGGGCGATGCACGACTTTCTCTCTCCCCTTTGCATGGTTTTATTTTTAAGATCTACCGGATGGATCGAGTTTGTTTCCTTGTATATATTTATCTTTCAATCAAAGAAATTGTTTCTAAACAATTTTTTGGTTTTCTGATCGGTCTGATGGTTTCACAATACTATCAGGACTTGTTTTTTTATCCTATTAATAGGTTTTTTGGGGGCATTTGGATTTGCATTGTTATGGATGAAAACAATCTACTTCATCAGATATGGAGTCGTTTTGGAAGAAATTAATTTGGGCATATTACTTCCTTTTTATGGAAGCATTTGATATATTTGATGATCAAGATACAAAATGGTTTGAAACCATTATAGGGACATTCAATCCTTCAACGGATTGCAGAAGTTTAGTACGATTTTCTTATCTCGGTTCTTTAAGTTTGGATTGTAAATCTTGTACTATTATCGTCCTGTTTATTGATGTAATTGATCAATGTAATCCTTCAAACCTCAATTTGAATGAGGTAGTCAATTTGAAGAGCCCCTGTTTCCATCAAAAAAATAAAATAAAAAAATCTTACGTTTTAATGATTTCCTCAAATTGAGCTTTTAATAAAGCAGTTCCTTAGTGTGTTTTCGTAAACTCGATTAAGCTTCAACCCTGAAATAAATTAACTCCATAATTTCCAAGATATTTTACGATGAGGAGATGAATTGACTTATTTCTTCTTGATACAGCCCACAAGCTCTTGTATTTAGCAGAACGCCTTGTTCATGTAATAATAAGATGTTTGGAATCCATATTTGTATAGTTTCCTCTAACATTCCAGCAGTGCAGTTAATTTTTCAACCTCATTGACCCTCATTCAACTAGATTTTGAAATAACATTAACTAGAAAATATTTATATCCAAAAAAATATGATGAGATTACTAAACTAAAATTACATGCCAAACAAGGTCATGCACATTGTATTTAGCAATTGACATGAATATACATGATTTTCAAATTACATTGAACGGATCAAGGGTTCAATTTTGTTGCTTGAACCAATGAAGCACGGACACACCAGTATTGGTACCGTGTCCGCGTCGGACACATGACGCGCGTGGGACACCGACACAACGCACGTGTAGAAATCTATACCTCATTTTACTAACAGGGTAGTCTATTGGGTTATGAAAATTTGTATAATAGTTAACATTTGTACAGGTGGGCTAACCTAATGGCATAAAATTGAATTTTTTCATGTGTTTGCGTGATTAGTTACCTGATTAGTGTATTTGATATACCATAATACTATGATATTAATGTATAAAATTATTTAATTAATATATATATATATATATAAACCTATCCGTGTCCTAATGATTTTGAATTTTGCCGGCCCCTATGTTCATCTCGTGTCGTGTCGGTGCTTCCCAGGCTTGAATTTCTTTTTGCTAAACTGAATCGAAAATATTTTTGTTACGATGGAGACACAAATTTTAGTCGGTAGCCACATCACCATTAATGGACTTGGACCAGGTGTTAGCTCGTTGAGTAGGAAAAATGTATTTTGGGTTGCACGCCTGTTAGAAAAGAAGGCTATAATATATGACCTTTATGATTTTGAGTCTAACATCCTCCACTCTGTATATTGTACAAATTTTTGATCAAGATATAATGATACTAAAATAGTTTAATTAGTAATTAAAAAATATAACATGAAGTTAAATAATAAGATAAAAGTTTTGTAGTATTACCCATTATAATTAGAAATCAAAATATTAGTAGATCAAATTGTCAATATCAACATGATCTTCCTGTAAGTTTCAAATTGATGTTTCTAGTGTTTTAGATAGTGTAGACACATAACTTGATGAGTTTTCTTTCAATTCAATAACAAATATAAAAATAATAATTATATAAACTTCATCATGAACGGTTTTCGTATCTAGTAACAACTAGGGTTCTAAGGTTAGAATTTTTTTTTCTCAATATATAAACTCTCGTATGAAAGGAAGAAAGAAACAAAACTTAAAAAAAAAGATTAAAAAAAAAAACAAAAAAAAAAAAACAAACCTAAAACGTTTTTTATTATTTCAATGAGTCACCGACTTTTCAACTCACTCTCTCAGCTATTCACTAATTTACTAGCCTAGTTAGTGGGCTATGAATAAAAAAGGTCAAACTTCGAATTTTAGTCATAACAAACTGACCAAAGTCAAATGGATTATTATGAATAATGAAAGTGTGGGCTATATTTAAGAGAAGCCCTTTCTATTTGGCTCATTCGGGACGTTCAATCCATTTGTTAGGTGCATTTGAGATTTTTCTGTACTTACGAAAAACTTTAGTTGTAAAAGAGAAGAAGTATAGACCTTTACCATCCCAGCTAATTGTTATGGTGGGTGTTGTAATCAGCACAAAATTAGAGATTCCACATAGGTGCAAAAGAAACAACAGGTGAAAGCTTCTATTATGACTACTTATCAATTATCAAAGTAATCTGCTCACATATTATATTTCTTAGATTTAAGTCTTTTCATTAGTAATAATTAGCATATATAGGCACTATTACTATCCCATCTGTATGTCATATTCATGACTTAGGTAGATTGAGGTGGGCTAATTCCATTTTAAAAAGATATGAGTTAAAAAAAAAATTAGTAGAAAATGTGAGTTTTACGTAGTAGTAGCATTTAATAGATAAGGGGTTTTTCTTGTTGGCATATTAAATTTTTTAGTTGGTCAGGAACTAACAATGAGAGTCATTAATGTATATATCCATAAATTAATTTTTTATTTTGAAAAGCAGCTAGATTAAAAAACAAGCTAAGTGAGGGGAAGATCCTCCCACCGAGCATTACAGTTTCACATATGAGAGTTTCCAAGCATCAAAGAGTTCCATTTTGCTCCCAGTTCATGAGAGTTTAGGAATTTTTGAGCACTGATAGATATAACTTGCCGAGGTGGCCTATTAGCACAATTACATAATATTGAATTAAAGTACATAATTAAGTTTTCGATAGAATTGAAAATAGGATTTCTAAAGTCTTGATCTTTCTTCTGCAGTAGTCTGATGAGTTGACTTTTAACTTTGTTGTCTTCAACCGTGATATGGACCTCCTTCTGATGCCTTTTCCTTGCTATCATGAGCGCAGCGACAACCCCTAGAGATTGGGCTGTGGTTGGGTTCCCTGTGTTGCTGAAAACTCCTGCACTTTCTGAAATGATTTCATTAGAGTTAGTAACAATGAGGGCCGTCGCAGCATTTCCTTTTTTCTTTGTTTAGGACAGACTGAATTGATATGTAGAACTTTTCATCATGTAGACAAAGTTGCATAGCATCTCTTTGGGCTATATTTGGGTTTCTCAAGGGTCTCACCTTTACTAGGGAGTTTTTATAAATTTGAGTTGTTGTTGGGTGAGGGTAATGGTGGTCTGTGGGTTCGGTACTATTCCTTCAAAACAGTTTTGACAACGATATTTCCAGATATGCCAGCACGTGGTTGCACATTTTTCAAGGAATTTATCTTATAAATGGTTATCGTACCAAGAGAGGAAAAATTGTTCTATAGTCCTACCCGTCAACTGGTTGATGTTATGGTTTATACCCAATCTGAACCAAACAGCTCTATTAAAACTACAGCTAAAGAGTGTGTGCATAACTGTTTCCTCCTCATTTCTGCACATCAAGCAGACTGGTGCTATGTCCTTAACTTTGCGATTTAGATTTTTATTCACCGGTAGAATGTCGTGAATAACTTTCCACATGAAAATTCGGATTCTGGGGGCTGTTCTAAGGTTCCAAACCCTTTTCCAAGTGTTGTGGTTGTTTCTAAGAATTGTTCTAATGTTGGTTGAGTTAACCAGGAAGTTGTACACTTTTTTCACTGAAAATTCCCCTTTTGGATTAGTTAACCACACAAGTTGGTCACTTTCATTCCTACAGTTATCTAGGGGAATGTGTTTAACATTTTCGGCAACAGCTTGTTCAAAGACCTGATCAATGAAATCACAATTTCATTCTCCCGTCTCTTGAGAAATCAGTTGACTAACTTTAGTCAAGGTGTTTTGGATTTTTGGCTTAATATCTTCTCTTGTAATGTTGTTCGGATAGTGGAGGGGGGTCCAATTATTTCCCCATAAGTTTATGGATTCTCCATTCCCAGCTCTCCAAGCAGTATTTTTTTGGATTAGTTTGAGACCTCTCCAAAGACACTTCCATAGCCAAGAGCTATTTGGGGGAGGTTTAGGATTTGTTAAGAGAAGAGGCGATAAGCATTTGAAATACTTAGCCTTCATGATTTTCCCCCATAGGAAATTTCGGTTTTGGATTAGACGCCACACCACTTTTGTAATCATAGCCATACTGAATTCAGCATACTTTTTGAAACCTAGTCCACCTAGATCTTTCGTGAGGCAGAGATGGGACCAGTTTTTTGGGCAGAGACCTTTAGTTTTTCCTTCCTTGTGACCCCAAAAGAAAGCTCTGTTCAGGGCATCCATTTTCTTGGTAATATTTTTTGGTATGACAAAGCATGTCATTTGGTAGGTTGCTAACGAATCAGTAACATGTTTAATCATAACAGCTTTCCCAGCAGGAGTAAGATGTTTACCTCTCCATCCTGGCAGCCTACCTTTTATGCTTTCAAGAATCGATCCAAGACACTGAATCTTGGATCTATGGGTGAACAAAGGGAGGCCTAAGTATTTATCCTCAAGCTTAATTCTATCCACTTTCATGATATCAATAATTTCCCTTGCCTCCCTGTTTCCTACACTCTTTCCAAAGAAAATTCTAGATTTGTGGTAGTTGATAAGTTGTCCTGATCCACTACTAAAGGATTCTAAAATAGAAATTAGGTTTTTTCATTCCTTTTTTGAAGCTCTAGCAAAGATGAGGCAATCATCCGCAAAAAGGAGATGGGATATTGAAGGAGCCCATCTAGCCACTTTGATACCATGAATGTGACCCTTATCTTCCTCACTTTTTAACATTCTCGAGAGGCCTTACATACAAAGGATGAAGAGGTAGGGCGACAGAGGGTTACCCTGCCGAAGACCTCTAGAAGGTTTAAAGAAAGGAGTAGGAGAGCCATTTAGAAGCACTGCCGCAGAAGTAGTTCCAATGCATTGAGAGATTAGGGAGCACCAGAGATCACTGAATCCTAGTTTTTTAAGAGTTTGGTCAAGAAATTTTCATTCAACTCTATCGAATGCTTTCGACATGTCAATCTTTAGCCCCATATAACCTTTCTTCAGTTTCTTCCTACTTCTCATGGTATGAATTATCTCATGAGCAATTATCACATTATCAGCTATTTGTCTCCCTGAGAAAAAATCCGATGGGAAAGGCGAGATTAAATTATATAGGAGAGGTTTCATTCTATTTTCTAAGGTCTTTGAAATTATCTTGTAGATAGTATTGCACAGCGAAATAGGATGGAAATCTCCTGGAGAGGAGGGAAACTTGACTTTAGGGATTAAGGTAATGAAAGTAGCATTTAACTCTATAAGCATGTTTTTGTTTTCGAAGAAATCAGCTATGGTGGAGACAAGGTAATTTTTCATGAGGTTCTAAATTTTTTGGAAGAAGATAGCTGGGAAGCCGTCCGGCCCCAAAGCTTTATTTGGGTGCATTCCAAATAGGACAAACTTGATTTCTTCCTCACTAGGAGTGGCTGTCAGGGCCTCATTTTCCTCCTCCGAGATGCACCTAGGAATGAGATCGAGAATATGCGATGGTATAGGGTTATCCTCAGAGGTAGCCATCTCCGAGAAGTGAGAGAACAAGACATCAGAAATAGCTAATCTATCATTGCACCAGTTTTCATTTTTATCCTTTATGGAGTCAATCCTTAATCTCCTGTAGTTTTGCTTAGCAGAAGTATGGAAAAATCCGGTATTTCTATCCCCTAGCTTAATAGAATTTTTAGTTACTTTTAGTTTCCACATTGCTTCCTCGAAATGACACCATTTTTCTAGTTCAGAATTTAGGTGGATCAAGGTTTGAGAGTTGTCTGGTAGCTTTCTAATATTCTAACTCAATATTTTAGTGGTTTTCTTGATATGGTGCTGTATGTTACCAAAATAATCCCTATTCCATTTTTTCACCATATTTTTTACATTTTTCAATTTGGACACCAAGGAAAAAGATGGTGTCCCCTGGATTTCTATGTTCCAAGATTGTTCTATGACTTCAAAGCACGAAGGGTTTTCAAGAAAGAAACCAAATAATTTAAACGGTTTTGATTCATCATTCCAAATCGGGGAAGTTTTTAAGAGGATAGGGCTATGGTCAGAGGCTATGGGTGGAAGGTGGTGGAGGTTGGCCGAGGGGAAGCAATTTAGCCATTGAACATTAGACAGCACTCTGTCGAGTCTAGCTTCAATAAAATGATTTCCCGATCTCTTATTTGACCAGGTGAAAGGATAGCCAACAAAGCCAATGTCTACCAGATTTGCAGAGTTTATCAAGGAGTTAAAAAAGAAGTTCTCGTAATGATTTATCTGACTTCCTCCACTTTTCTCTTTAGAGTTCAGAACAAAATTTAGATTTCCCATGATAATCCACGGGATGTCAACACTTTTGGCTAACTGTTGGAAGGGTCCCCAAGATTTGATCTTGTTTTTCCTATGAGGATTGCCATACACACAAGAAAGCATCCACTGGTGAGATGTAGCAACCTCATGAACCATGGCATCAATTTGGTTATCAGTGGCCCTTAGAATGTCAATTTTAATATTGTCATTCTAGGAGAGGGTTAATCCACCAGCAGTTCCAATGACTCCTTTTGGATTCACAATCTTAGCATTAGGGAAATTCAATCTTTTTAGGATCCTATGTACTCTAGTGCTTTCTTGTTTTGTTTCAGAGATAAAAAGGATATCTGGTTGGTATTCTTTCACAAGATTAGAAAGATGAGTTTTTGTAAAGGGTTTCCATAGACCCTGGACATTCCAGGATAGGATGTTGATAGACATTTTCTGCCAAGGAGAGGGAACACTAGCAGTCTTCCTAATAGAAAAGAGATAAGTTCTAAGCAAAAGGCATAGAGAGTTAACAAGATCCTTTAAAGTTACCTCACTATTCGGGATAAGCTGGTTCTTAGGTGTGTTTTTCAGAGCCCAGATAAACCAGTAGACACTGCTATCTAAAATATCACATCCTAAAAGAGAATCATTTTCTGAGATTTTCCAATCAACTTCACAAATGTAGTTTTCCTTATTCCTTCTAGTTGTACAGGTTATCTTCAATTGATCATATAGAGAGTTTTGAGTTTTGAAAGGACTATGTTTAGATGTTTATGCAATGAAATGATATGAGCAACTTGAGAGTAGTTAAGAGATTTTGAAATTACCTGATTCTCCCTAGCAGAGGCTGTATCATCACCAATGTTTGTAGTGTCCTAGATTCCACTACAAACAATGTTTGTTGTAGTAAAAGGTTCGTAAGACTTGTGAAAGCAATTGAATTTAGATTTATTTAAACTAAAAGTAGAGAAAATTTAAATCCAAATTTGTTTTTTAAGATTGAAAATAACCAAGACACTAGATTCCACTATTACACATGAATGAATGATGGTAAAAATTCAAAAACTCTAATTATTTTTAAAATCTCTTTTTCTTAATTCACAAATGATCAGGCATATTCTCAAACATTAATTGTATCCCTTAAGCATAGATTATCTAACCAAAGTATAACTTATCTAATTGAATCACAACTAATTAGGAAAAATTATGCAAACAATTA
>JAJJMB010012301.1:186264-237904 GCA_023531105.1 Papaver atlanticum
GCAACCAAACTCTATCAAAACTCAATCAACACACGTTCAAGCACGCTGTACTCCGAGATTGCATATTTTCTTCCCAACGAATATCCAGCCCAACTGAACGCATTAAAATACTCATACCACCATTGTTTGGGCATATCACGTTCATCCCAATCAAAATCAGTGAATGAATCTCACTGAAACTCCTCCAAAAATCCAACAGAAAATTCCGCAGAAAACTGGAATTCTTCCTGCCAAAATTCTTTTTCAAACGATGAAGAAGGGTGTCCCCCTAACCAGACCGGGGGTGCGAATAGCAAGTGCCCTACTGAGGTGCCCCTTATCCAAACTGAGAGTCCGAATAACAAATGTCCCTTGGGTGCCTTTAGACAACTTTTCGAGCCGATTTTTTCCAGAAATGTTTATTGCCCAAAAATACCTACAAACACATAAAACAACATAATAAATACAAAAATGGGTACTAACAATATATACAATAGAGATGAAAATAGACACATAAATGCGTCTATCACCATGCATCATACTTTGTTGGAAATTTCGTATCGCTCTTTGGGCATCAGCACGGGATTGGAGTTCGATAGTGGACTTGTTTGTTTCAGTAGATCCGCTAACCAGAGTTTCAATTGATTGATATGATAGAACCCATAAGAACTGTAGCATTTCCATCATTTTCTTGATGTTCAGCTTGAAAGGACAGAATATCCTTGCAACCACCATACAATCCGTATTGTTTCTGCATTTCGAGACAGTTTCTGAGTTTAGGACCAGAAAGCGAGAGATCCAGAGTTGGGTATTCATTCTGTCTATCATTTCAGATTCATGAGACGCTTCGGAAGATTGGGAGGAAAGGTTGTTCATGGTGGAGTTATTCAGGCAGACTGAACGGTGAGAATATTTTTTGAAAATATTGAAGAGTTTCGCACACAGGCTATCCATGAATTCAAATAACCAAAGTCTAACTAACCACCTCTTCAATTTTAAGGTTAATCTGTACTCAGTAATTACGGTTGTTGAAGTCATTAACCATTGAAAAGATCTTTTACTGTGTTTCATGATAACACAAAGAGGATAGGAAAACGCGGGGATGAAAAGATAAGAAAAGGGAATGGAAGGAATAACAGAGGGGGAGGAGAGCGACACGACGAGAGAACAGCTAAACAGACAGAAACTGACAGAAAGAAAATAGGAGACGGCTAGATAGGGAGTTAATGGAGAGGATAAGGGACCAGAAAGGGCTAACCACCAGGAAAGAGAGAGAGATCAGGGTGCCAATAGTAATACATGTAAAACACCAGAGAAAATTTAGAGAAAAAGAAGCAACTCAAAATTTAAAGATGTTACCTTCAGGGACACTGCGGTGATAAATGTTGTCGGGGAGAATCAAGTCTGGGGTGTTAACTCATAATCAAAGGGAGAAAGAAACTTTGTTCTGAAAGGGGTATTGGAAAATGTTTCCTGAATCGGATAAAAGCTGAGAAAAGGAAAAAATTAAAAAAATTTGGGTGACATCATGATGACGGTTGTGGAGCGTCTCTCTCCTTTCAGAATTCAAGATATATATCATAATAAGGAAGTTACAAACCTTATATCTATTTGATGTCTTTGTCTGGGATGAGATTGACATGATCGGATACAACATTTATCTCTAAAATTATTATCAGATTGTCCAAAACTAAAAAAATAAAAACCCTTCCGTTCAGAATTTGGTTTATCATCTAGGACATTTTCAATCATGTCTAAATGCTTAAAATAGGAAGAAAAAATCGTTTCTAATTAACTAGCTAAGCAATATTACATATTTAAATATATTTTTTATTCAGAAAATTTAATTAAAACTTAAGAATTATTACAAAAAAAGAAATCAAAGCAAACAAAATAAAAGACATAAACCACCAAATGCTTAGAGTGGTTCGGTGTTATTTATTTAAATGTGGTATTTATGCTTAATTGATAATAGAGAAGTACGGACGAAGCTAATTATGAGCGTTCCTAATTATGTACTCCATTAGTTTTGAGACCTTCAGTCGGTTTAAAGCTAGTTTTGGATCTCATTTTTAAATTAACATTTACTGGACCATACTATATATATTTATACATATATATATAAAGAAATGCCGATTATATTGCTAAATTAAAACTACATTACCAGGGTCATGCACATTGGATTTAGCAACTGACATGAAAATACATGATTGTGAAATAACATTAACCGGTGTATATCATCATGCAACTGATCAAGGTGCAATTTATTGCCTAAACTTTGTTTACTAAAAATGAAATGAATCTTTTTTGTCCATAGCAACATCACCCTTACTGGGCTTGGGCCAGGTTATAGCTCGTTGAGTAGGGAAAATACACTCTGGGCTGCGCGTCCAGTTAGAAAAGAAGGCTATATTCATGAATCATGATAGCCATTTTGATTTTGTGTCGGACATCCTCTAGTCTACTAGGTTCTGCAAAACTTGATTTTTGCAACATAAACAAAAAGAGCTTTGAATCCAAAGCTCATGTTGCAACATAGAATATATAGTTGAGCATTCGTTATTACTCTTTTCTTCTTGGCACACTAGGAGCGTTCAATCCATTTGTTAGGTTTATGTGATATTTATCTGTACTTATGAAAAACTTCAGTTGTAAGAGAGAAGCAGTATAGACCTTTACCAATCCCATCTTGTTATGGTGGGTGTTGTAATCAGCATAAAATTAGAGATTCCACATGGGTACAAAAGAAACGACCAAAGCTTCTATTATCATGATACTTCTTAGATTTAAGTCTTTTCAATTATAATTAGCTTAAGCACTAGTACTATCCCATCTATATATGTCACACTCATGTTAAATTTTGAGAGTTGGTTCACTTATCCCATTATCTCTCCCTATATCTCACATTCTCTAATACAAGCTCCATTGACTTAAGCCGAACATATATTGATCTGGAAACCAAATCTCGTTGCTAATTATAGAAAGTCATAACTACATTTAAGCCCTACTCATTTCCTTCAAAAATTAAAGATACCTAGCTATAAATACTACTAGAAGCCTTTCACCTTCGCAATCATCATCATTAATCAGTCTCCACCAACTAAGTGGTGGTACTATTTAGATTGTTGACCCCAACGGCCACAAGATAAGGTCTAATTTATGTATCGGGCCATAAACAGTTTAATCAATCTTTTTGGAAGATTGAAAGAGCACCATCATAAATTCATGGAACCCCTACTAGTGTTTTGTTTAATAGGATTATACCCATTTAGCCAATATGATAAAAGTTGAATATTTTGCTTGAAGATGCAGTTGTTTCTTTTGCATGTGAGAGATCGGTTTTGAGAGTGTTTACACGATTTACTAATTTGTTTTTTGAAAATTAATCCTTTGTACTTGACATTTTGGCATTTTTCTCCCCAAAAATCCAAGTAGGAATACAAGGCATTATATGTTAAAAAATAACATCACCAAAACCGATTTTAAACTTTAAGCCTAATTCGGGGAATGAAAACTCTTTCCGGACTTGAAAATTTTACCTAAATGCCGTGTTTAGAATGTCAGCTTTTCACAATATCAAAACTCTGGGTCCGTGATCATTAGCGTTTCCGGAAGTAAACTACTGATGGCATTTACTTTTTAAGGCCAATGGAAAAAGATATCCGAATATCTGACATGCTTTAGGGGAGTTAATTCCCATATGTTTACTTCTTTACCGCCTAACTAACGAGCATCACTCTAAACTCCGAAAAGCCATAAACATGAACATTCTTAGGATAAGTAGGAAAGAAAGCCTGTTTTTTCAAAGGGAAACAGTGTTGATCCCATAAACATCACAACTCATTCAGGGACAAGTCAACTGGATGTGATATCAATTTCATTGCATGAGATTTGATATTGTTTGAGGATTTTCTAGTGGGTCTTTTGAATGACAATCTCTTAACTCTTCACCGACTTCTACCAAGATATATATTCCTTTGTCTGAATGTGACGCATCTTGCTATAGGTTTAGCTTTTAAGGTAGTAGTACTCAAGTTGTGTTGCGTTACATCTAACTTTTGGCACTAGATACTTAAGTAGCTTTTGTTAGTGAAGTGGGTCTGCTGCAACTAGCTTGTATGGATGCATTTGTCATTTGGGGTTGGCTAAAGGACGCAACACTAGAGCTGGTCCCATTCCCATAGCCTTTTGGGCTCTATCTTCAGCGTGATCTATCTAGCTTACTTTGCGATCTTTCAGCTCAAGGTTACTGTTTTTCTGGTATTCCATTATTCAGCTATGTAACTTACCCAACCCCAACCAAAAATATGCTCAAGTTGCAATGTTTCAAGAAAGGGGGTGATCAAGAAAATGCCCAAGTTGCTGCGGATTTGCTCATGTCTTTGGTGGAGGCTTCTCAATACTCAATCTCTAAAAATTTCGTATCCTGAACTGTGGTAAAGCAAAATTTAGTATCGGATAAAGTTAAATAAGAAAAGTGGTACAACCTCAAACCTCATTTGCATCTTGAGACCTCCCCTATTCAAGTTATTGTTCACACCCCAGCTTGATTAGTGAAAGCACACTATGGCGTTAATAGACTCCTCTTAGTGCAAGTATAAAATGCAACCACGGCACAAAAGTGGCTTGGATTATAACTACTTTTCTCTAGTTAGTTCTATGAATATATCTAGAGAACAAACTAGGGAAAGGATCCTTGCAGATAGCTACGGAAACGATTCCCTCGCTGACATTTGCCGATAAATTTTGCTTTTTAAGTTTCCTTTGGTAATGTCATTCTTTCCTAACCATAGTACCTGCTCTTGAACAATTGTTTTGGAAATGGCCCTAAAATTAGCAAATCTAGAGTCCAAGATTTTAGAAAAGTTATGGGGTACACATGAACATGTCAAATTAACACTCTTTAAAAGAGTGCACACAAAATTGTGGATTCCACTGCTAATTGCCTAACACTAATTCTCTTTATATAAAAAAAATCCTTACACTAGTTGATCCTCCGTATATATTAGATTCTTCAAACCCAAAAGCCACCAGCTTGTGTGGAATTTAAGTATTTAACACCTTAATTCTTCTGGACTGTTGATGTATGTACGGACTGACTGACCAAGTTGCTCAGTACGACTCTTGACAGAATATATGAATGGGCCTGACCCCAAAGATTTGAAGGGACCAAGGCAACACTTACAGAACTAGCTAGTGTCAATTACTAGTTTATTACACTTGCCTTAGTTGCCCAGCCAACTGAACTAGTCATGATCACTTACGAACTAGCTAGAAATCATGAACTATGGAAAAAACCTAGTTCATTGTGAAACCATATCTATATTGATTACTTTCTAGATGGATCATGCATGTTTGTACTGTGACTTCTTACTGAAATTATAAAAAGGAAACTTCACTTCATCTCCCTTTTGAGTTTACATAAAGCAGAGGACTTCTCTATGGACCTACATTACAAAATATTGTGGTCAGTATTCAATTATACCCTAGAAAAACCAAAGTTTTTCCGAGTAGTCATCATCATGCATCATGAAATTTGGATCATCATCACTGTAGAGTCAAAATAATAGTATTGTTGAATAGTGCAACTAAAGATGATGGCAACACCAAAATTATACATGGTCCCCAAAAACATTTGATCATACAACTTGTACTGAGATCAAAACATATAGGGTATAGTACAGTCACTATAGCTATCAGAAATTAGAAAAAGGCACAGTTGAAATACTAACAAAAACTTTATTTTTGGGTTACAGTTTATAATAGGTGATCACTAACCCAAAAATTCTACAGTACACTATCTATCTATAACCTCTATAGCTAGTAATGATAGTAATAGTACCTTACTACCTTACAAATGCTCTTCACATGGGTTTCAATTTGATTATGTAAAGTAAATTCAACGTGATGTTTTCTATATATAATGTGCATAGAGTTGCTCTTATTTATAAGAAATCCACTCAAATAACCATAGTAGTTAAGTGAATCTACTCTTTTGATAGTCTTTTTCTTTTGGACCATTTTTCAATTTGTACAAGTCATCTTTGTGCAAGGGCCATGCTAATTTTTTCTGTATCGTTATAATTTTTTCGGATGTCCCTGAAGGAACTACTGATAGTCGTCTCGTATAAGACTCAAAAGAAGTAACTTCGGTTAAACTTTCTTAGGACAAAATAGTTTCAAGGATCAGTTGTGAATTGGATCCATGACCTTAAGCTTGTTGGGTTTAAGTTGTGATGTGTTAAAGACAAAATGTTTAAAATAAGAAGGGTTTCGCTTTTCTTGCCACAAAAAAAATCTGACCGAATATCTTCATCTATATACAGCAAATTGCTACTAAATGCTTGACCGAATATTACCATTTCCTGAATGCACGAACTAAATTGTTGATGATATAGTATAAACGTATTGTTTTCTTTGTTAAAGACCTTCAAAAGATAGATTCTCTTTTACTTAATTAACACAAAGAATAGTGGTGTGTTGTGAATCATCGACAAATTATTCCACTTTCTTTTGTTATTCACTGGCGAATCGTACTAGCCAGAGAAGAAGAAAAATATCGTCAGAGCCGGTGTCCATTTTGCTTCCCTGCTGAGGCTCACCGGGACTAGGCCTAGTTGTAACTTTTGAACCAACTTCAGTTCAGGAAGAAGACTTTCAGTTTACTGGGACTAAGCCTAGTCGTAAAGATAATTATGTCCAACTAAGTTAGAAATTTTGAATGGGGTTCTAAATTCTAATCAGTGAGTCGATTACGATTCTTCTTGAACTTCCTAGCTAGATCACAACTATTCCTCCCTGCAACAGAGACAAGAAATTTACGAGAATCAAGTGTCACAAGGAGTCACGACCCAGCAGCTTCAAGAAACAGGTCAACGCTTGTATCCAATCGCAACGTAATATTCCACGTAGATTTTTGGGTCCACATTTCCACTACACACCCATTAATAATTGGACGAAGGAGGTTATAAATTTCAATGCAGCTTCTTACCAACTATTTATCTCCCGTTCTTCTTCCAAAACCATAGTCACCCACACTGTCTATACACAAACATCATGTATGACGATTACAACAACGACGATTTATTCTCAGCTGTTAGCTACTCCACCACCACCACCACCACAGATTTCCTTCCTTACTCAGGCATCGAAGAAGACGTAGTGGCAAATTCTGCACCTACTTACCAAATAACCCCTCCACCACCAATTCTAATTCCAACTAGTAACGATGTCTCAGCAGCTATTGACACTTTGGGAGCTTTGAAATCGGAAGTTGGTTATAGTAGTAGCAGTAGTTATGGATCACCAAGTTCATTACCGAGTTATAGTAATAATTATCTTCATAATCACCATTATCAACCAAGTTTATTTCAAAGAAGCATGAGTAGTCATTCACTTCTTAATCATCAAAAGGAGGATGGATTTTTCCATCCCATTTTCTCGTCTCATCTCGAGGAGGAGTTATCGCCTTCTTGTCATGGTCATGAGCAGGTTTTCAACTTAGATTCTGATGAGAGTCCGATGAGAAAAGTTTACAGCACTGGTGATTTACAGGTATATACACTTAAAGCAGCAACATTATCATACAAGTTGGTAAAGCTAATGTCTATTATACAAAAAAAAATTATAGCATGTTTGATAACCATAAGCAAAAAATATTTGTTTCACAAAAATGTTACTTTTTTGTTTAGTGAATTTTACTATTTTGTTTGTTCAATTTGTTCTTTTTTGATTAATTAGACGATTAACCTGGCGCGAAGTACTGGACGGTCGGACAGCCCATTGTCAAAGGAGAACTGTATAGAAGGACTGAACAAAGTGGGGCGATACACTGCAGAAGAACGAAAAGAGAGAATTGAGAGATACAGAAGCAAAAGAAACCAAAGAAATTTCACAAAGAAAATTAAGGTGATTAAATATGTTCTTAATTATGCAAAGTATCATTAATTAAATTTATTGAAATATAAACAAGTATAAATAGTACATCATCATGAAGTATCATTTTCAGAAGTGAGCTTTTTGAGTACTATTCTTTAATAATCGGTCCAAAATTCGAAAACAGCCAAAAGGGAAAAGGAAAAGCCATTAGTCCTTTTTCTATGTTTTCACAATTCAGTGAAAATGCATTACTTAATTAGACCAAACATGTCTTATAGTAAATAATATTTACATTTCAAGTTTTCGACGTCCTAGCTAATATATCCATGGGGTTTACTGCTTGATTCACAGTATGCATGTAGGAAGACATTAGCTGATAGCCGTCCACGGATTAGAGGCCGATTCGCGAGGAATGATGAAACTGGTGAGGATACTAGTTATAATTCATGTCTTAATCATCATCAATGGAACCTACAAATGGGTACTGAAGCAAATTATAACGAAGAAGTCGACGATGTTTGGATCAACTTCTATGAAGCTAGCCTTCTCTGCTAGTTTTTAAATTACTTTTAAAGGGTCGGCTGCGCAATTAGTTTAAGGTGTGTGACTTCATTTATGAAGGTTTAATTTTCTTCTTATATTCTTATCTAGCAACTGTATTTTAGATTGTGTACTGCTAGTAAATAATCTTGAAGAAGACATAAATATGTATTAGTATGTGTTAATGAAGTTTATGTACATAATATTAACTTAATTAAAAAACAAAAATTAGTTAGGGCTTCTGTTAATATAATTTTTTATCTCATGCATGTCTTTGTTGTGAAAATTATCATTTCCATATCACAAAAAGCACGTCAAATTGAGTATGACTGGCACGATGTGATGGGGATGATGAGATAATCGATAAATCAACGTCAATTAATACGAAAGTTGTAAGAATTTCTGAAAGAAAGGGGGTTAATTTCATGATTATTGTCTTGTTTGATTGGCTTAACATAAAGGTAAAAATATTATCAGGAGACCATATATAGTGTAGATGTTGTCGTGGCCTTTAGGATTCTCAATAGACTTACTCGTGCTTTAGTATAGTGAAAAAGTCTGCTTTAAACGAACTTTAGCTTAACATGACTTTGTTTTCTCATGCGTTTTACTGCAAAAGATTCAAATGTTCCTCTGCGTTGAATATTTTTATCATCAACATCATTAAGCAAAACTAGCTACTCCAGGAAAGAAAGGAAAGAAAACTACAAGTGAATTAAGCAATGAATCCACCACATAGAGCTTTCCAATGATTAATATTTTGACTCGGAATATTCACTGGCTGCAAATAGTGTTTCGTTGAAATCAACCCTTGATTTCGTCACTGGTTAACAATGATTTTCCCCGTCGAGCTGCCACATCTGCCAAACACCTTAGTCTTTAGCAAACTGAAGAGCCTAGTTATAACGAATAATAACATAATGGACGGTGCCATAGCTTACGCATTACGAAAGCATAATACATTTTGTTTAATCCGAATTATTTGATAAATCTAACCATTGTTGTGCAATTAAAAACAGGGTATTCTTTCCCAATTTCTCTATAACAAAAGAACACTATTTCATTAAACAAAGCTTAGGCAATCTTTTCCGATCGTGTATAATGATTGTTAAATGCATCATCTCTTTTCGCATGCTAACAAAGATTGATCAAGGCAGACAATCTCATTATGAATCCAATATTTAGAGGGTTTTGTTTTAAAGTGTTGTTTTGGCTTTAGATACATGATTGATATTATTTTATTATGAAATGGAATAATTATAGCCAATTGGGTCCAATAAAGTAATTAATATATGTTTATTTGATAATTATTGAGTCAAATTTTGACTAGAATCTGACTTTTTCATTTGAATTAAAAGCTACTACTATTCTTTCATGAATGAAGATTGTTATTATTATCAGGGTATTTCTTTCTTTGTTGATGTATAGAGGGTACATTTAGCCACCCTAACAAGTGGGGAAAACACTGATTCTTGTCTGGCACTAACTTGCAAGACTTAAGGGAGGCTATACCCACTTAGTGGGTTGTTCTTAAACATTTTATATCTGTAGCTTTGTTTAGAAGAGATAGAAAAAAGCCATTACTTCTATTAATGAATCATACACTCAAAAAGAGTTTTGGAGAAGAATGTAACTAAAAGCCAGAGTTCTTTGGTGTTTAGTATAGCACCTTGTTAGTTTGGGTCTTGATTCTGTCCGAGTCGGATCGCAGATCGTTGTTTTCTCATTTTCTAATGTCGTTAAAATTTACTAAAGAGAAAAGACAAATGTGATTACAAAAGACCCATCAACTGGGAATGAAAATTTTCCAACTGAAAAGAACTCGGCTAGTTGAAACATTACAACCAAATCGAACTCCATAGCAAATTTGATCCCGAAAAAAGTTTCTTCTTTCGATTTCCTTCTGCCCCAAAAGACAACACCATTATGCTTTTTCCCTGTTGATTGAATATTAGCATGTGACGACTATATGTTAGGACTACAGTAAGTGTAGGATCTCAGCATACTAATCGCCTAGAGTTGGCCCCTTGAATCGGAAGTTAAAGTTTACATTGAAAATATTTTATTTATCTTTCAAGCACCCCAAGATGTCTCTTCATCACTGTTTTAGATGAGTAAAAGTATCACTCAATCAAGAGAGTGACTGAGACCTGAACTCTTATCACAACGTCTATTCTGATACACTCTCGATACTGTTACTTAAGATGAGATCCATTTACTTAATTAGACGTTTCCGGTCCATAAAAATGATTGAACCCCTAGTAATTCATTCTTATCGTCCCCTAGTCAATCATTGACCAAGTGCATTAGGTTTTCTTTGTGCTTAATGATTGATATGATACAAATAGAAGTGTTCCACGAATAACGTGACAAACCTAAAATCATGAAAATCTTTACAGCAATCATGGACACCGGTAAGTATTCCGTTAGTATTGCTAAGTATATATTCTATTAGTGTACGTGTACACTCAACAAGGGCTATGCCAGGACGGCTGAGTCAAGATGGCAAACATGTTGCTATCCATCGAGCCAGATGGGCTGAGGGTATACGCAAGGATAAAACGGGCTTGGAAGCCTACCCATGCCATGGGCCAATATTCTCAAAGGTAAGATGCAAATCGCATTCCGTTCGAGCCAACAGCTTTATCCAGAGATGTAAACTAGGCCGTGACAGCAAGGGCACAACCCAGGACAGCACGTGAGGTAGCCCAGCACGGCACAGCATGTTAGCTTAATATGTTGTACTGGGTCAGGATAATCGGCACAGTGTTACAACACAGCACGTGGCACGGATAAGAACGTGGCAGCACGCTAACAAAGCACGTCGTAATATGTATAAAATACTGCACAATACGGTACAATACAACACATTTTTTTGTATATTTCAAAAAAGAGTATTTATTCTAACCATCTTTTAACATTCTATCTGTCCGGAAACCGAGGTTACGTTCATCTCGAACTGGCATGCTTCCATAGAAGTCAATTCCATGAAACATCCTACTTTAGATAATTAGCTCGAATCCTCCACTTATATCTTCAGATTAACATGATCGGACAATACTAGCACGAATATAATCAATACGATAATAGACAATCACACATGACACAGAGATTACATGGTTCACCTTTGTAGGCTACATCCACGGCCAAAACCACCCCGAGAATCTTCATTATCATAACAAGTTATTACATTGGCACACACCATATAATCAACTAGTTATATAACCCACTAGCGCTAAACATTAGAAACAACAAGACATATTACGAAGAGTTTACCTCTTCCTTTGTTCTTCTTCTTCCATAAACCTCCACCGCAATGGTTTCTTCGACTTTAGACAAGAACATGAAGAACATCATGAATTCTAGCTTCTCCCATACGATCCCTAGAAACCCTAGATTTCTCCCATACCCGTTCTCACTACAAGTCACTCTTTTCACATAGATTTTTCCCCATCACCAACCATCGTAGGACACAACGGTTGTGACCCAATCACTCTCATAAAGATAGAGGATTTTACTAGAGAATGGATTTCTACTCACCATATAAGTCCTCTTATATAGTAGACAAATCCTTTCTTCCCAAGTCTAAGAGAACTTCTAAGAATAGTATTCCACATTAATTAGGAAACCCTAAACTTGGAAAACACTCCTCCAAACCACCATACAAGTTTCCTAATCCACTTAAACCTTGTAGACATTCCAAACCCGAAACTGCCCTTTAGCCACGGTTTTGACAGCATTAGATCACTGTTTCTGCTTCAAAAACTGTCACCTAAAGTCCAATTTCATCCATATAGTTTTGTATACGGAACAAAATGCCAACAATCACCACCTTTTGTGACGTGAACAAAACCACCATCTTCACTCCAGCAAAGCATGAACGTTTCCCACCTTATACAAGGGCATCCTCGCAGATATCATCACTAGCACGAACAAAATTGTCTTGTACTTTGAGCTTGAACCACCACCTACGCAAAATTCCTCCTTTGCACTTGCACCATCGGAATCGCTATTTGTCGATCTTCTAGCCTCACCACAAAAAAAATCTTTATATAATTTATGCAAGTTTCTGCATGACTTGTATCAAACTACTTCGTCGCCATGATCACTTATTATTCTACCTTTGTAGAAAACTCCTTTTTTGACACATTTCTAACACTTGAGATTATTTGATGTGATCCATCAAACAATTCCAGAAGGACTTCACCAACAACAAGAATCATCAATCTTGAGTCATCCTCCATGTAGACAAAACATGCTACAATCTTCATATGTTGTGTATGAACGATTGTCACTTAGCACCACCATGATTTAAAACATTCTCCTGACAATATTTTGCACACGTCAGTTGAACCCACGAACGACCTTCTCTCGTAAAGAAAACACCTTCAAAATGAATCATAGTCACACCAAGCAAAGTTGTCGAATCTTTCTTGATGTCGTTCTATTCCTTGTTCGACCTTGATTTACCCATCATCTTCACGAACTATACCATTCTGCTACGAACCAAGATTTTCTCTACCTCTGAAACCTTTTGTTCAAATCACTGATTCACTGCCATCTTTATCCATGCTCACCGCACCACTTGTCGGGAAACCGAGGTTACGTTCATCTCGAACTGGCATGCTTCCATAGAAGTCAATTCCATGAAACATCCTACTTTAGATAATTAGCTCGAATCCTCCACTTACATCTTCAGATTAGCATGATCGGATAATACTAGCACGAATATATAATCAATACGATAATAGACAATCACACACGACACAGATATTACGTGGTTCACCTTTGTAGGCTACATCCACGGCCAAAACCACCCCGAGAATCTTCATTATCATAACAAGTTATTACATTGGTACCCACCATATAATCAACTAGTTATATAACCCATTAGCGCTAAACGTTAGAAACAACAAGACATATTACGAAGATTTTACCTCTTCCTTTGTTCTTCTTCTTCCATAAACCTCCACCGCCATGGTTGCTTCGACTTTAGACAAGATCATGAAGAACATCATAAATTCTAGCTTCTCCCATACGATCCCTAGAAACCCTAGATTTCTCCCGTTCTCACTACAAGTCACTCTTTTCACATAGATTTTTCCCCATCACCAACCATCGTAGGACACAACGGTTGTGACCCAATCACTCTCATAAAGAGAGAGGATTCTACTAGAGAATGAATTTCTACTCACTATATAAGTCCTCTTATATAGTAAACAAATCCTTGCTTCCCAAGTCTTAGAGAACTTCTAAGAATAGTCTTCCACCTTAATTAGGAAACCCTAAACTTGGAAAACACTCCTCCAAACCACCATACAAGTTTCCTAATCCAATTAAACCTTGCAGACATTCCAAACCCGAAACTGCCCTTTAGCCACGGTTTTGACAGCATTAGATCACTGTTTCTGCTTCAAAAACTGTCACCTAATTTCAGCCATATAGTTTTGTATAAGGAACAAAACCCCAACACTATTTTGGTTGTGTCGAATTATTTCAATAACAACACATATAATATCTTAATATATTGAAAATATTTATTTTGAAAAAACAAAATAAAACAAAGAAACAGTAAAAATAAAATAAAATCGGCGACTGAATGGGTGATTTTCCCGGAGACTGAAAGCTGCGAAAATTCATCGATTCTTTCCCGGTGATTTCTTACAGGTTTGTTCTTCCTTTTGCCCTTTCCTTATTCTTTAGGTTTTTACATTTCTTTTTATATCAGCCTTGCTGCCATTACGCCTGCTACTGCTTGGCTAGGGTTTCTTTTATTTTTCTTAGTTTTGAGAAACTAGGCGCAAAACTAGATTCTCTACATCCTCAAAACCCAAATCTTCATTACCTGCAGATCCCACCCCTGTGCTGTCCCTGGACAATGCTGAATCTTCAGCAACAATACCTTCCCTTTCATCCCATTCCTCGTGTTTGGATGAATCAGATCATGATGGTTCTTGTCATTGTCCGTTCAAAGGATTTGATGACTGTGGTCATGGAGTTAATGGAAGAGGGTATGCTAAAGCGTCCATCTACCAGCATGTTCAAGATAAACACCTTTTTTCAGTTGACAACACAAACACCTGCAAAGATAGAATCATCAAGGATATCCATGTTTTTGTCGCTTGGGAGAAGGTTTTGCTGAATTTAAAGATGTGGTTTTGTATTAAATGCATACTCATTTATGCTTGGAAGAAGAATTGTTCAGACCATAAGGGGGATGCCGTTGCTATGCCGCTGAATTGTAACTCTGCTAATTTCCTTATCCAGGGTGTTGATAAGTCGGCAGCTGTTGGTGTTATTGAAGAAGTTGCAGGTGAGAAAGCTACAGATGACGTGAATTTGCTCTCTTTAGAACTGTTGAATGATGCTTTTCAGAGGCATTTTGTTACTGTCACTAGCATTCCACCTCCCTGCAGATTAAGTTTCTCGAGAACACTTAAGTCCTGCATCGATAAATTGCTCGTCAACCCAATGGTCCTCTCTTCTTGGATGGAGTTATTATTGTTCCCTATCTGTACCCTGCAGCTTTATAGACCAAAGTGCATGTCAGAGGAGAAGTCCGGTAATCGAAAACGACTTCAGATTGCCTCCATAAATCAGGCTCTCACTGCCTGGAAGGAACCCAAAGGGTTCTGTTCTCTAATTCACAGATTGTTCCATTCTCCGAGCCACATACAACAGCGTACACAGAAGCCTAAGAAGAAGAATCAAGACGCTGCCAACTTGGTTGCCTGTAGAAGAAAAATGGATTATGGACACTATACAGCTGCATTACGGGTCTTGTCGTCTAGTGGTATCACACCCCGTAATGAAGCTACTCTAGCTGAGCTGCAGCTTAAACACCCACATGCCCTCTCACCATATATTCCAGTAGGTACCATTAATGCGGATGCTATTATTATTGACTCTAAAGCTGTTTTAGATGCCATTAAAAGTTTCCCTAAGGGGACTTCTTGTGGTAGGGATGGTTTACGTGCTCTGCATCTTTTAGATACCATGAGTGGATCTGCAGCTGCGGTGGCCGACGAGATGCTTTCTTCCATTTTTGGGGTTGTGAATTTGTGGCTTGCGGGTAATTGCCCTGCAGTTTTAGGGGAATATGTGGATAGTGCTCCTTTAACTCCTCTTTTGAAGCCGGGTGGAGGTGTTCGACCAATCGCAGTTGGCACTCTACGGAGGAGGTTGGTGTCAAAGCTTGATGTTGTTTCTGTTGGTAAAGAATTGGCATCCTATTTGGGTGATTTTCAATTTGGAGTTGGTATTCCATGCGGTAGTGAGATTATTTTGCATGTTGTCAATAGTCTGCTGGAGCTGAAAGGTACGTCTTCTAACATGACCATGCTTTTGATAGACTTCTCTAATGCTTTCAACATGGTGGATAGGTCTACTCTAATCCAAGAAGTTAGAATGCAGTGTCCGTCTATCTCCAGATGGGTAGAATTTTGTTATGCAAAACCGACGAGATTATATTACGACAACTTCATTCTATCTTCTACACAAGGTGTTCAACAGGGAGACCCACTTGGTCTCCTACTTTTTTCTCTCGCGCTTCACTCCCTGGCAAAGAAGATAGCTTCGCAGTGTAAGTTGGAATTGCATGCATGGTACCCTGATGATGGCACTATTATTGGGGACACAATTGAGGTGGCCAAGGCTTTGAAGATTTTTCATTCTGATGGTCCGCTGAGGGGCTTGCATCTTCATCAACAAGACAGAAGTTTCTTGGCCAACTGCTGATGCTAAAAGCTTAGATGAAGGTATGTTTCCTATTAACATTGGTAGACCTGTTGATGGTGTGAAACTCCTTAGAGGTCCTATAAGTATGGATTTACAGTTCTGTAGTGACAGTTGTTTCTAGAGTTAACAAGACTATTCAAATGATGTCATCTATCAAAAAAATCAAGGATCCCCAATGTGAGTTGCTCTTGCTACGGAATTGTGCTTGTGTTTCTCATCTATGTTTCACAATGCGTACTACCAGACCTTCGGCTCTTTTACAAGGTATGGAGGTCTTTGATAAACACCTAATGCTATTTCTGAGACACCTTGTGACTTGGGATGGAGCCGGTTTTGGCCCTTTGCAACAACGTATCTCTACTATGCCTATTAAGGATGGTGGTTTGGGGATATACACCATGTCTGACACAAGAAAATATTGCTATCTCGCTTCTCAGGATCATACCAGGTCAGTACAACGTAAAAATCTCAACAACCTTTATTCTGCTTGTGTTGAGAATGGGAATACTTACCGGCAAGCCCTACAGGCCTTTCTCAGGTTTGTGATCTACCTTCTTCCTTTAGTATTGAAGAAACTGCCCCCTAATTCATGCATACCCTGGCATTTGCTTACTTTGATGCTATGAAGAAGGAAATCCCGAACCAATTAACCATGTCTGGGAGGGACTCGGTTTTGTGGCAGTCCAAAAAAATTAAGCATGCGCAAGACTACCTTTTAGCTATACCAATTAGTGGGCTTCATCAGTGTCTTGGGCCGAGACAGTTTAGAGCTGTGTTGTGCTATCGCCTCGGTATTCCTCTTTTCCCAAAGGGTGGTTTATGCTCTTGTTGTAAGCGAGATATGGACATTTTTGGCGATCATGCGATTCATTGTGCCAGTGAGGTTGGGTTCAAGTATCGTCATGATCTTGGTAAAGATGTTGTTGCTTATATGTGTTACAAGGCTGGAGTTCACGCTAGAAAAGAAGTGTCTTTGGGTTTTCTATCCAGAGGAAACGCCTTGAAACCCACTGATATCCTTGTTTATGGCTGGGAGAATGGTCAAGATGTGTGTCTGGATGTTACTGGTGTTTCACCTTTTAATACTGCTGCAGGTAATGTTTTTAGACCAGGTCAAGATATTACCAATGCCATTTCGCGCAAACATACCAAGTATCTGGACACGTGTGTATCCCATGGTTATGGCTTGGTTTTTTTGGCTTTCACTACCTTAGGTGAGCTTGGTGAGGATTTTGTAGTGTTTTTGAATAGACTTAAGAATTGCTTAGCTAATCTTGATGCATGTAATGGTCATGGAAGTTTCCTTTTTCATAGATTAGGGTTGGTTATCCAGAAAGGTATTGGTGCCCAGATTGTGTCTAGGTATACCAACCCTTTATAATTCTTAATTTTTGAAAAATTGAAAAATGTAAAATAAATGTGACAAGCACAACACAGTACGCCACAGCATGCTCTCAATCCCGGAATAACACGGCACGCCTTAATATCTGGCACGGCACAACACGACACATAGCACGGCAGACTCGCCTCTTAATGGGATGTGCTGGGCTGTGCTGGCACGTTTTACACCTCTATCTTTATATGGGATTCCGATATACCCAAACAAATTGGTACACAGATGGACTTCGGTTGGGATAAAAAATGTTCACTCAATAAGCTGATTACAGATACACAACCTTTTTTTTTTTTTTTTTTTTTTTTGGCACAGGTTAATGGTGTTCAGGGGCCAAGGCCTTTATGTTAAAACAGGAGGGGTACCTCCTAATTCCTAATTACAAAAACAAGGGTCATTGCTAAAAGACAAAAAAAAAATTAAGATATAATTTTTCACCTAAAATTCATCTCTAATCGTCAAGGTCTTATCTTACAAACTTTTTAAATTTAGAAACAAATGATGATGTGGATTTAAGATCCAGGGTTATAGAAAGTCTAATCTAGACTTTCTCCTTTACCCTCACTTAGACATGTCATCCTTTTTTATGACCTTCACCTTTGCATTGGAGATGAAAATATAGTGGAAAAGGTCTTAAATCCTAGGTTTCATGCAATTTTAAGACCTTGTCCCCTTGTGGATATGCTCTTAACATAAACATCCAAAACTAACTTTCACTGGTCGGGAGAGGCATGACCACAGTGGCGGAAACATAATTTAAAGTCTAGGACCTCTAGGTGCTCCCCTCTTTTTTCTCTGAACCTACTAAGAAAGAAGGAAAAAAAAAGCTACTTCCTTCAAATCTTAGACCATTGATCTGTACGGTTTTTGTTTGATTTTATCAGATCTATCAGATGGATCGAGTTTGTTTCCTAGTATACATTTATCCTTCAATAAAATAAATTTCTTTTATACAATTTTATGCTTTTCTGAACGGTGATGGTTTCACAATACTATCAGGACTTGTTTTCTTATTCCCTTATTGGGTTTTTTTGGTGGATTTGGATTTGCATTGTTATCAAGCATGTTCTGGAGGAAAACGATCTACTTTGTCAGATATGGAGATTGTATGTGAAGAAATTAATTCGGGCATATTACTTTCCTTTTATGGATGCATATGATATCTTTGATGATCAAGAAACAAAATGGTTTGAAACCATTATAAGGATATCCAATCCTTCAATGGGCTGCAGAAATTTAATACGATTTTCATAGATGGTTTCTTTAAGTTTCGATTTTTACTCTTGTACTTTCTTTGTTGTCCTGTTTATTGATGTAATTGATCAATGTAATCCTTCAAACCTCAATTTGCATGAGGTAGTCTAATAAATAAAATTTAGGGGATTTGAAGCCCATTTCTCCATCATTTATAAAAAAATTTGAAGTCTAGTTGGGCTAAAATAACACTATGGATAGGGGGGCTATTAAGTTACTTTTCAAAATTCACACGTGAAAAATTGAATTTTGGGTGATATTTAGAGATTTGGGGGTGGCTGAGGGGTTCCATCACTGGGCATGAAAAACCAGAATACAAGCAAATAACAAAACAATAACCAAAGCACAAAAATAAAACACTAAAGCAAACGTGTAATAGGAGAATGTTGAGCACATTACCCCATTTTACACTAGAAGATGATTTTCCCTTCCGTATGTAATGACTTTTAGTTGCTAAATGAAAATAATGTCGAGCAAGTAAGGAATAAAACCCACGATGGTGTTCGTGTATAGTTCAGCAATGAAGAGAACCCCCAGTGGAACTAGTCCAATGTCAAAGTGAAGCAAGCCTAAAGAAAATGTCACAGCCACTGATAAGCATCCACGCCTGGAAGAAGGCACAAACCGTGAAAGCAACAGAATTGACTAAAGCAGTTACAGCAAACACAACCTTTAAAGGCAGTAAGAACAAGGATAAACCTACGTAATGAAGAAATGGTTCAAAATCTTGGTTTTTGAGTAAGATTGGGGGACCTGAATGTGAGTCGTTTCCACCAGCAACAGTTGTAATATATATATCCAAATCAACATGCTTTTTATTTCTAAAGAAATAATCTTTAATTAGATTTAAAAACAAAAACCTTAGTGATCTCGAGTTTCTTGAAGAGTGATGAGTTGTTTATGAAGTGCTTTCCTATGTGAAATCAAATATCTAGAATTTTTTTACCGGCGATCACATTATTTATTCTGTGATAAGTATAAATAAATATATTTCACTAGTAAACTCTGCCTATAATTTGAAGCTAAAAATTGACACGAGTATTTTTATATGATCTCTCTCACCCAACTTGGATAACATTTCGATGTTTTCTGCAACACCATCATATTTACATACAGTTTCCTCCAACATTCCATCAATTTGATTTATTTTTTGACATATTACTGATCTCGTGAAAATACATTCAGGAAGCTACAAGTTACTGATGTTAAAACGACACTCTCTCGTTCCTGATGAGATAACTAATGGATAACTAATGATGAGATGACTAATGGATGACCTTGTCATTAACTACAATTGCATGATAGTAACGTCACACCGATTGTTTCTTGTGTGAAATTCGCATGAACTTTCCCCATGAAAATGATACTTTCTTTTCCTTAAAGAGGTAATGAGCTTTATGACTCGTGACACAGCAAATTTATTAGTCTCGTAGTTAAAATATTACTAAATTGGCCGGTGTCACTGTTGTACAGTGGTAAAATCATTAGGTGATGATACCAGTTGCCTGAGTTCGAAACTCGTCGGCATCAAATTTTTTATCGGTCCAAAAAAAAAAAAAAACTGCTAAAGTGCATGAGGCCGATTTTTTTTCTTGAACCCTTATTCTTCTGGATGCTGGATGTGCCTGCAAGTTTGTATTGATAAGTTAAAGAAGTAAATATGCAAACAATTCATTGGCCTGTTTAATTCATCGCTGCTCATTACTCCAAAATTTGTTTCGAATACTCGTAGCCGTTTGCAAAAACAAACGCAAAAATGCCCATTTTAGCTGGGGAAATTCACACACAGAGAAACAACTACGTATTTTTAAATTTGCAGTGTCCCGAAAGCACAATAAATTTTAATCTGCATTGATTTTATCTGAGTTGCTGACTCAATCTAACTGGTTGGGTGAATCGGTTCACTGATCCATCTTGCTTATGCACTTACCAAGTTACATCCGATGATCCCCACTGATATGGAAAGAACAAAATTAGGAACACAACTCCCTTATCTTTTACATTTAGTTAGGGTAAAATATCAAAATGAAAGTGTGTTAATTAATAATATTGCTAACAATTTGCTAAGGAAGTACAACCTATAAGAACAAAAATAAATGAACAAACAACCACTACGGGAAAAATATACATCTACAACTGGGGTTTTACAACACTTTGCTAAACATCGTAGAAAGTCTAATGTTTTACAACTGGTTTCAAAGGAAGAGTTGTCGTATATCGTCACTACCAACCCTTAGGACCAAGGGGTTGCGCTAAGAAAACAAACGACAATTACTTAAGCAAAAGAGTTGTGACGACATTTAGCTATAACAACTTTGTTCCATAAAGGTAGTGACTAAGCCTATCACAATTTCCACAAAAGTTGTTGAAGATCACCAAAATATGAGGATGAAAAAATAGTGTTAGAGGGGATTCAAACATGAAACTACTATGGGTTAGTCTAGCTCATCAACCATCCTTACGGTTCACAAGTTTTGGTTTTTTGTGTTTTTTTTTAATAAAAACGTATAACAACATTTATAAGAGTTGTTGAAGTAAAACTACAGAATGTTGGAAAATGAGGTTGGGGGGATTTGATCCTCAGCCTCCTTCATGGAAGTATACACGACTAACCATACCTACACTATCACAAGTCCTGTCAAGTTTGTGGTTCTTTAATATACTAACTTTCTGACAACCCTTTATAAGAGTTGTAAAACAAAATATAATGTTCAAAAATAATGCTCAGGTGACTGAGCCGCAAACAGCGTGAAGCCTTCTCTGTAAACAATCACATACATTCTTCTTTGTAAACAATCACATACATTCTACAATGACAATGCATATCATTTCATATCTATTAGTTGATGAAAGCATGGGCTGAAACCTCAGCTGCACTTTTAAGCATTGGCATCGCATAAGCCAAGTACTTCTCAAACTACTCTCCTATTGCTTGGCAAAATTTGGCATATTCAGCAATCACAAGCACTTCACCAAAAAGGGTTAAGTTCAAAAATGTAATTGCCCTTTCAAAACTATAACCAAAATTTCAAAATAATAAGTTCCAAAGTCAACACATATCCTCAGTAGATTATGCTGCATTTCATGACATAAGCAAATGTAAAAAGCCTACAATTAGATAATGTAGCATTTCGATGACCTGAGCAGATACACAGGAAAAACTCTCAATCCCTGTATGTATGGCTACAAGTAGATTATGCCGAAGAAAATCTACCGTACATGTACGTTACACAAGCAAAGACACATAACTCATGAATTGAAACAAAGAATACACCTAATTTCATGTGAAATTTGTCAATCATATACTGGCAAAATTTGTCCATTTCATGAATTGCATCACATAAGACTGTAATTGTTCATATAAGACTGTAATTGAAGTGTACTTACCTGGTCTAAGATAAGTTGAGACTAAGGAAGATTTTAAGTGCCTAATTTAGCAACCATAACAACTGACATGTCCCTTTTTCTCTCCTCCTTTATCCGGGCTTGAGACCGACAATGAAATGATATATCATTTACATTGGCGGAGTTAAAAAAGGGCGTTCACTTAGAACAAACATTATAAAAATAATAGAGCTAGCATTTTATAAATTAGGCACACAAATAGAGCTGTTAACTGTCTTTTTGCAAGAACAATACTAGTATTAGTAAAGGAAATACAACAAGAGACACAATGACAGCAACGAGAACGACGAAGAAAGTAAAAAAACAATAGACCTTCTACAACCCCCCTTAAGAGTTGTCGTAGAGGTATAAACACTTCTGCTAAATTTTTCTCACTTCTGCTAGATTTTATTCACTTCTGCGAAAAAATTCTCAATTCTGCTAAAAATTATTTTGGTCTCTGGTTCTGCTAAATTTTTCTCACTTTTGCTAAATTTTTCTCACTTCTGATAAATAGACCTTCTACAACCCCCTTAAGAGTCGTCGTAGAGGTATCACTTCTGCTAAATTTTTCTCACTTCTGCTAGATTTTATTCACTTCTACAAAAAAAAATCTCACTTCTACTAAATTTTTCTCACTTCTGCTAATAATTATTTTGGTCTCCAGTTCTGCTAATTTTTTCTCACTTCTGCTAAAAACTATTTTCTCTAACACCCCCCACTAAATTCTAGAAATTTAGTCCTTTTGAGATTGGGTAGAAATATCTAAAAGAGGGTTTGTTTAAGGTTTCAAAGAATATTCCTATGGAATCTTACCTGTAAATGGTTCATCTTTAGGAGTTTCTATGATATATCCTGATAAATTTGGAACTAGAACCACTTCGGACACTTAGGGTTCATGGTTCGTATGCCCTTAAACCACATTTGAAGATAGAAGTCGCCAGAAAAGGGTTTGTTTAAGGTTTCAGAGAATATTCCATGGAATCTTAACTATGAATGGTTGTATTCATCGTTCTTACGAAGTTTCCAACTTATAGTAGTCAACTTGCGGCCACGTTTCGAGTTTGAAGCCGCTTTCTCGAAGCCACTTTCATTCTCATACCTATGAAAACACAGTTAATAAAATTCTGAATATACCTGTAACTGATTTAGAAGATGTTGCCCACTGGAACTTAGAAAGAAAAGGTAATTTCACTATAAAATCCTTGTATAATACAATAAATAGAAGTAGTAATACTACTGACAGTGATTGGGGTAGAATATGGAGATTAAAAGTAACTCCATCTATAAAGCTTTTCATCTGGAACGCAGCTCAGGCAATATTATCTATAGGTATGAGAGTAGCTGCAATTCTTCCAAATATTAATACTAAATGCAATTTATGTAATGAGAATGAAGAATCCTTATCTGATCTCTTTCTCAAGTACAATTTTGCAATTCAGGTATGGATGCACTTAAACTTTGATATGAATTTTGTGACAGATGGAAAAAATTGCTTCCATGAATGGTTAAATGACTGGTTTCAAAAAAAAAAAAAAAGGAGAAGGGATAATAGAATGGCCTGAATTTTGTAGTATAGTAACCTGGCATATATGGAAAGAGCGATGTGAAATCACTTTCCAAAAAAAGACTCAAAATAGTGCTTACACAGCAAGAAAGATAGTGCAGTTTATCAATAGTACAATGACTGTTAACAGGCCTGGCTACAATATTATGCAAACTCTTTTCTATGATCCTATGCATGATGAATATCTAAAAATTTTGGATAGAGAACCTGAAAAACATGTAACATATCTAAGTATGAGAATGTTCATAGCACTAACTATGCATATCCCAATAAGTAAATCTGGAATTGGCATAACTCTGATGGATTTTTCAGGTAATACAATTGAGGCAAGAGGATCCTTTGAGGACTATACAACTAGATAACAATTAGAAGAGAAAGGTGCTGAAGCTGCTTTCCGGTGGGCAACTGAATGGAGTGGCTACAATATCTCTTTCCAAAGTGATTCAGAACCTACTCTAAAGCTGCTAATGGGAAGATATGCAAAAGCTAGACAACATCGTTATATGATTAGTGAAGACTTTGAAACAAACATAAACTTCTATATTAACTTCAGCTATTGCTTTTATTTTAATTTCTAGATTTATTATTGGAAACGCAGCAAACATAGCGACCTTTTGTAACTTAAATGCCTTTCAAAATACTTGGACAGGTGATGGACTTACAACTATGTTGCATTATCTTTATATTGAAAACTGTCGTAATCTATTAATTGTTATGGACTCTCGTGTTTATGAAAACCATAGGTATCAATCTATTATACGAGGATTCTGTCCTCTTTTCGGGAAAAAAAAAAGTGAAAAAGGAAATTCTTTCAGAGATACTAAGCAGGGAACAATCTTAGCAAGCCTTTTTTAGTTTTCTCCACCATCTTAGCTAGCCTTTTCTCACTGTATAGATTATTTTATAGCTGAGTTCTTCCCCCTAGCTACAAACACTCAGTAGTGCACCTTAATTTATCGCTAAGTTATTAGTCCCAATTACAATAAAGTTTTATATACTGCATTGATGCAATTCCTAATTGGCATATATATACGGTACTTTTTGAACATACCACACATGTGCAACATGATAATACCGTGTCTAGATTGTCATAATTTTTTTGTGATATCTGTGATTGAAAATTACCCCAACCTACCATATTAGAGTGGATTATCTTTTTCTGTAAGCATAGTATAGAATTTTTGATGAACCCTAATACTCTGGGTGGAACCAAATAATAAGCCAAATATTGCAGTGGAAAATATGGAAAAAGTAAAGAGACAAAGAGAGGTTTCTATTGATCAGGATAATAGAGTTAAATGGATACAATATCCTTTATATATATGTAAAGGTAAACTCTATGTAACTAGATGGACCGCACATCCATGGTCCACAGGTCGTGTAACACTCCCCTTGTGCGGTTCAATAACAAAACTTTATACATAGTGCTTCACATATAGTGCTTTGAATGTAGTTCTTCAAATGTCGTTCTCTCCTTGATGACTTGTGCCGAAATCAATTGCCTTACTAAAACTTTGACAAGAAAAAACCCAGTGGGATAAAACCTTGGTACAACTCTTCACATGTAATACTTCACATGTTGTCTCGTACTTTACATGTAGTTCATCACATACAATATGATCTTCAAAAATCGACGAGTCTAAGTTATTTGTCTCGTTAAAACTTCGTCAGGCTAACCCAAGGGGACAAAATTTGAACTAAAGAAAAAGAGTACAATATTAAGTAAACTTAGAACATAGTTGGATGCATATACGTTGCCTCATTAAAACCTTGACAAGGAAAACCCAGTGGGATAAAACCTTGACGAAGGGAAAAGAGTACAACGTGACATATGCAAGTAAAGGTGATCCGTTGCAGATGATCTCTTTTCTCCGTTGAGGTTGACTAGTTGCTTCACAACTTCTAAGGAAGAAAACCCTCGTGGGAATAATAGCCTTAGATAGGAAATTACATTCCGGTGTTTGTTGTTGTCTCATTCAAAACCTTGCCGAGTAACAAAACCCTTTGGGAAAAAGCAACCTCGGTGAAGGAAAATAGTTCAACACACCATTAGATGCTCCCCCTGATGTCAGACAATTTTCATTAGTCTAATGCAGTCAAAACGAGTTTATTATACTTTACTTTGGTGACTTGAATGTTTATAAGACCTTGTTATTGATTCTGGAAGTTAAGTTTCTTAACATATTATCGCGTTTCATTTCTTTGATTCAAATATTTGCAGTAATATCAACGCGATCTTTATGTCTTCAACGTTCAACATACTTGATGCTTTTAGTGTTGTCTCGCTAAAAACCTTGTCGAGTAACAAAACCCTTTGGGAAAAACTATTCTCGATCAAAGGGAAAAATGTACAACACAGCTTCAATTTCGAAGTAAAATATGTCGACATCATATCCTTAGATCTTCCCCCTGATGTCGGCATCTCCCCCTGATTACATTCAGAGTTGTTCCAAATAGTTCCTTTAGTCATGTACTTTTCGAAACTGAATATCGGTAATGACTTAGAAAATAATCTACCATATCTCCCCCAGATTACTTTTGTTAGAGAAGAGATTATTATTCCTTCATAATCAACAACTTTTGGATTGCACTTTCATTAGCATTCCTTTTTATGTCTTTGCAGGGATAAAACAAATTTATGTCAATGGTTACTTTTAAGTACATGATTACATTCACTGTACCATTCGAATGACGTTGCGTTGGCGCTGAGCTATATCTAGATAACAAGTTTTATGAGGATGCAAAATTTGATCGGGTAAATTATTATACTAAGTACAACAATTCGTCTATTGTACTTAGATATGAAAATTTCATCTCCCAACACATCTTTGTCATCTTCCTTTAGACGAAATGGTCACTTACTTACATTTTAACCTCAACTAATCATGGGAGTGCTATCAGGATGAATTTCTTTGTTAAATTTCCTGACAACTTTAGACATATGCAAACTGGTGGAATAATATACCACAAGCTCAGTATTAGGTCGAGCTTTCCCCATATTTTTCATCTCAAATTCGTATTTAAAATAGCTTTTAAGGTCTTTTATTACATCAAGAGTACCCATCATGTCTGTACCATCGACATAAATAGCTACAATTCCAAATAAGGAACTTTCTTTTGAATACTCAAGGAAAAATAACTTACTTGTATATCCCCTCCAAATCAAATACCACTTAGACGGGTATACCACATCCGCATAATTGCTTCAATCTATAAGTGGGCGTTCTATCTAACTGTGAACGCACTCTGTGGTTTAGAGTCATTTGATTTTGGAAACAAAAGGATATCAAGTACTTTTGTAAATATCTGCTATCTCTTGATTCTTTCAGAGATACGTAACAACCACATACATATGCTGCATTTCAAGTCCTTCTGAAATTACCAAGCTAACTAAATAGCAGAACGCTATAACGTTCATTACAAGAGAATAATTCCAGTGCATTGTGAGAAATCTCGCGCCACAAGGCGAATCTTTATACTTTACGACTTCATTATTCTCACTGCGCTTTGTGACAAATAATCATGTATGTCCACAGGATTTACACTTGGTTGGTTAGCACTACCACACCAAATACCTATATATTTGTCAAAGAATCAAATTTTACCTGGATTGTGTTGGCCAAATATGCTCTTTGTTGATATTAAACAATAAGAAGCATGGTTCGATCTCATCGTGTTCAATTTCCTTGAGAAACTATATATTAAAATAATAATCATTAATATGTTCGCACAATCTTTCCATTGACTCGTATATATTCTCATAATCCATTAGGATTTCATTGTTCTCTAGAATCATTAAACTTCGGAACGTCTTCCAGTTTGATTCATGGACATAATCAGAGACAATATAATGAGATGATTTAATTAATGATATATTAGGTTGTGCCTTGTTCACCTACTTCCTTTCTCGGTGGGCATTGATCGAACCTGGTGGTCTCTCCATCTTCCTTTATGGAGCCACGGCCTTAACTACACTTCCACCAAGTGTAGTTGCAACACCTTAGTCTATGGTGTACCCCATACTGAGGATTTCTAACCTTGCAGGCACATTTGCAGCTGGTATGTATGATCTTGTCATGTTATCGATATCAGTGAACTTTCTGAAAATCGATTATTCTTTTTCACTTCACATTTACATTTGTGGAGTACAAGAATCAATATGAGACAGAGTGGGAACACACCACGACAATTCCTATTGTTCCCTTAGAAAATCCTTTTTCGTATCTCCCCCTTGCAATGGGAGACTGTCTCATCAAAGTGACGATCCGTAAATATAGCGGTTAAAAGATCACCTGCCAAAGGTTTCTAAATGCGGATAATTGTTGGGAATTCATATCTAACATAATTACTTAATCGTTTTGATGACCAACTACAGTACAATGTGGAGTCGTAGTGGCACATATATAGCACAACCAAAAATGCGTTGGAATAAAAATGTCAGGCTTATATCCAGTTACTAACTGGAACACTGATGTAATTTTGAAGTTGTAGTAAAAATGATTCGAACTCTAAGATTGTGAAGATTCGAGTTTTTAAATTTAATAAAAATTATATACAAAAATATTAACAAAGTGGGCGAGAGGTACTAGGGCTTAGGATTCCACCAAATTCATTTCTTAAGGTTCAAATAATAATTCTTTTAACAATTATAGCTCAATAAAAATATAAAATAAAGTGACTCTTATTTTTGCCAAGATAGATTCTCAAAATATTAGATGTAAATGTTAAGCATGGGACATTAAATCACCTAAGCTAAGCATGACCCATCTAATCAAATGACAACTAATTAATTCAAATCATAATTTCAATTAAAATTAGTGCAAAAGTCATGAAAAGAATTAAATATAATTACCCAAGTGTGAAATAAGGCTTCCTCCATCGCCCCAATGTTGGGGTTTAGCTCATCATAGTAAACGTTCTCTCAAAATATTTATTTAGGCTCAAAATGGTTTACAAAGATGAAATAAAGAGAAAATGGTGTAAAACAGGATTTTGCGACGCACAAAAATCGTCACAAAATGAACGATAAAAGATAAGTGTTGTAAACACTGTTCCACAGCTGCTGGAAAGGAGTTGGGAACTGTCGCAATTAAGCGACAGTTTGCAATGACTTTCCTTTACAGGCTTTTGTTCTTCGTGTTCTTGAGTTGCAGCAGCAGAAAACTTTTCCTGCAACTCGTGATTTCTTCGCTCCGTAGCCTCCAAAACTTCCCCAAACTCTCGACACCCCTTCTATATGACCTGGGTAATCTATTTATACCCGAAAGATGCATCGAATCTCCTCCATAACTTCAAAAAATCTTCTTTTTATTATTTTTATTCTCACGGCAATAGTTTCCTGTTTTAGCTTCTCCACGCGTTTGCAGCTTGATTAATCTCCAAATATAACTTATTTACACTCCAAACTGTTGCTCTAGTCATCATACACATTCAGAACACGTTCAAATTCTCCAAAACTCATGCAATCCCGTGAAATATTTCTCTCATGCACGTGCTGCCCTGTTTTGCTCCATGACACGATTCAGCCAATTCTGATCCAAACGAACACCCATACCAGCTTTATATAGTCATATCACGTCTACCCACTAAGTTTCAGGGATTAAATCTCACTAAATCACGTCCAAACATCCGATCGAAATTCTGCCAGAGAAGAAATGGTTTTCCCGCCAAATTTTATTTTTTGAATTTGAGAAGAAGATGTCCTCCCCCTAATCCTGCACGGGTGTCCCTTTAGCACTTGTCTTTTTGGGTGCAAATCACCACTTTTCGAGCCAATTTTGCCGCAAGAGCTTATTCCCCAGAAAAGACTTAAAAAAACTTTATTAGAAATAAAATGAGTCCTAGATAATGTAGTTATGGGTGAAAATGCGTCACACTTACGTGCATATCATACACAGAAATGGTTGACTAATTGTGGGTTCTAAAACGAATAAGTGAATATGCGTGTAATATTGCATATCCCCCGAGCATTTATAGGAAGGTTGTTACGCATAACCTATCCTTAGACACCATATATAACTTTTGATGGTAGCCTCTGCGAGACCATGGGGTATAGGATGCTCTACAATTATCCTATTAAACATGCATTATCCATCAAGTCCTTTTGATGTAAAATATCTAGCAATAACAAGGTTGGTGAGACCTTAAATTGTATAATATGTTCTAGAATTGTTTCAAAAACGCATAATTTCCTGTGAACAATAATTAATTCAACACTTCGAATTGTCCACCAGAGCCATAAATCACTTAAATGGACCGCATTCTGTATGTATATGTCCATAAATACAACCTTATTTCTTTTGAAAAAATGGGTTTTTTACCATTTGCATCTTAGGATGGTCTCAATCCCTTTTACAAAAGAATGACCGTGTCAAATGAGTTACATGCTTTATTAATTTAAAAGCATAATGGGAGGGTGGTGGTGGGGTGGGGGGGGGGGGGGTTCGGGTACTTTAGAAAGAGTTGATTGTGAGAGATGCCGTCACTTCGCATTTTTTCAATCTTTGTGATTCCCATTTTCTTGTTAACTCAAATAAAAGGATGTCCATTTGAGTTCTTTAAAAACAGAACATCATATCACAACTAAAGTGTCTTTATGGTTATGTCAAAACCTGAGTGAGTCGATTCCCAACATTACATCAATTATCCAAGTATTGGTGATTTACAGTTCACTAGACTAATTGACTCATTATTTTCTCTAAAATGTGATTCCTTTCAATGATGCATTCCCATTCTCACGGTTAGTTTTCGTTCAATAACCGTTTGCACATCCTTCATAGAAACTTAAGAAAATGTGAGTAGCTCTTGGTTCTTACAGAGCTCATGTAACTTTTAATCTTTATACTAATTAGGAAACAAAGATTAAGCATTTCTTCGCTCGGCTATTATCTGTAATGATACAATCATCGCCTGGTATTACATAAGGAAACAATTCAACAAGCAGTTTAATATATTTCCTTAATAGCTTCGTGTAATAAGTGGTGTGGCCTTATTACGTAACAAAAGAAAATTTATCTCATTTACTTTAGAGTGTTACAGTTCATGAGGATGATATACTTTTCATCATAATGTACGAATGATCCTTTTAACTCAAGTACTTATGAGTATATCTCAAGTGCTTTAGAGTATTTCAGTCTCATGGAAATGATATACTTTTCATTTCATAAGTACAAACTATGAATTTAGTTATTCGCATAAAATATCACGTTTATAACACTCCCCCTGATGACCACTGTGTCTAAGTCACAAAAATATATCAGGAAAATCAAGAGAGAAAAACTTGAAATGTGTGAGACTCAGAACAGTGTTGGACACGCATATGCTGCCTCATTAAAACCTTGACAAGTAAACCTAGTGGGACAAACCTTGTCGAAGGAAAGAGTACAGCGCGTTTAAGTCCTAATGATGCTCCCCCTGATGGATACTTCAGCAAAATCTTGGCCTACAAATCTTTAAATCTACGCATTCCAATCTTGTGAACTAATTTCTTGAATGTAGAAGTTGGTAATGCCTTAGTGAAGATGTCTGTTAGATTGTGGCTTGAACGTACTTGTTGGATATCAATCACCACTACACCATATCTAGGTTTTCCTTATGGAAAAAAAACATTACTAAAAAATACAATCTAATTTCCCTAACTAAGAAAAATGGTTACCCATAGGAAGTTATATAATGTGTTAGGATTTTGTCTAGCTCTTTTATTCCATTAAGGAAACTAAATAGGCTAACACTTCATTTTCATTACAATATTTATCATAACTATTGGCATTTTACACTTTATATTTAGTTTGTTATGTGGAGATTGTGTTATAATCTTTGCTAACTCTTTCTATAACAGTTCAAGTGGCTAATAAAGAGATGACATGTGTCTTATTTCAAAATAGGATAACGTTTTTTTTCCATTAGGAAATTGTTAGATTCGAATTAAAAAAAAAACAGTTTCAGGTGATTCCGGCCTGAAATGTCAGGTTCCGGCTACCTGAAAATTTAAGGTTCCGGTGACCTGAAAATATCACTGCAGTTCATATCATGCCAGAATCAAATTCTTCTCAAGTGCAAATTGATAACAAGAATGTTGGTGAAACTACAAAATCGTGTTCATATCCAGTATATTTGAGCCCAAAAGTATCAGTTTACATTGCAAACTTTCATATTAGAAAGCCGAAACACTTGGGAAAATACAACAAAGAGCCTACTTTTAATAAGAATTGACCCTGATCATAACTATTTCCCTAGCTTCAGCAGCAACCAAAGAAAACTGGACTGGTACAGGGTAACCCACTCAAAATGCTTATTGGAATCTGACCTTGGATGTAAGCTTTCGAGAATCAACCTGCAAAGTATGACAGCAAATGTACAAAGTAAGATTTGATTGACAACCAATAACTATCAAAATTTTCAACATGAATTTATTTGTCTGGTCAGTTAAATAGAGAGACAATTTGTCACTCCAAATCATTGAAAGAAAGATTTGCGACAAAATAATATAGTGCTAATGAAATATATTGGTGCCTGCTTCTAGAGAAGGGTCCAATCGATATGATGCAATATCACATGGCGTGTTTTGTGAACTGTATTCTACTAGTGGGATCTTTGATCTTAAAACAGCAAGTTCAAGTTACCTTTCAAATGAACTCAAAGTCCCATCGACAGGTGAAAGAATTGCTGAAGGATCAATGTCATTCAGCTTCAATTCATCCAAAGTGTATAGCTTTGGGAGTATCTGCAGCACAATTAAACACAAATAAGACAACCATTCCAAATGCTACATCTTACTCTCCAATGGTAAAAATCAAACAAGTGCCCATTGGTAATCAGAATTCAATGGTACATCTTACAGACTTACACAAATAAGACTAACATCAAAAGCATGCAACTACATAAGAACAGCAACAACAAAATTGATCCATCCTCCATCATTCATACTATAGAAGGGCTAATAAGGAACCAACTCAAAAACAATCATCTATGGTTCCAAGAATTGATAGAATGCACCAACTGATGGAAAAAAAGAAAAAATCAAAATCGTTACCTTCCTTGCGGTGCCAAAGCAACAAACACCACTGGGTTTCCCACTAACTCCTTCACGCGACTTAATGCTGCTCTTACATCTCTTTTCATTAGTCCTTCATCAACTTTCTCCAAGACTTTCCACTGTAGAACAATAGGTTCAGCAGAATTTACCATTTTACTATTAAATCGGCCAATTGTTCATAAATCAACAAAAGAAATACGTTCAACTTTATCGAATGCACTAAGAATAGTTGATATACCGACCTATAATTGGGACTTCCACATCTTTATTCCAGGTTTCCCATCCAAACACAAACAAAATAAGTAAAGTCTTCCCCATTCTTCTATATAAAACGAGACCAAATCATTAAAATAGGCAAAACATTATCAAGTCTAGGAAGCCAATGATGTTTCACTTTGTTGATTGTGATATTACCTGCTGCTCTTCTTAGTCTTTCTTTTTTTCCTTGGCAGCATTGTAGATAGGCAACAGTTTACTAACCTGTTAGTCATTTACACAAAACTAAATCAACAGAGATTACAATCATTACACAAATGTCAAGTTTCTTAAAGAAAATATAAGAAGTATAAGAATATACACCAGCATTGCAACACAAACTCACTAATATGCTTCCATGCATACTCAACACATCGCTTCATCTGCTTCCAACAAACGAATTAGAACAGACTTCAGTCATAGAAGAACATATCACTTTATCCAAATCATACAGACATTGTTAGTGTACTACTTGTGTAATTCTCGAATTAATTTAATGAATCTGTCATCAAAAAACATTCCTAGTAACTAAAACAAACCACCTTGTCGAGCACCATTTCTACCCTGCCAAACTTCACTGTTAGGGTTTTCACTTCTATTCATCTGCAACATAACAACAACAACAACAAATCAGAAGAACAATAAACAACAAACTTCTTCATCCCACTAAACTGAACAATCTAAACACCTTAATGACTGCAATACTGAAAACCCATGTCAAAACCAAAAAAAAATCGAACACAAATAAACCAACCCAATAACAACAAACCCTTCCTTTGTTCAAAACAACCAACCATATTTATAAACAGAGACCCGTTGAAAATAAATTATATATAATCTTCACTAACAGAGTCAGAAAATCCCCAAATTGAAAGACCCTAGTTTCAGATCGAGTAAAAAAAAAATAAGAACAAAAACTGAACATCTATTGCAACAAAGAAGATAGACAACGTTAGGGGTTCATGAAAAGACTTCTTCTTGTTCATTAATTCTTCTTTTGCTTAAGAAAGAGTAAAGAAGAAACCATTTCAGATCAAAATCAAACAATATCATCAAAAAAAAAAAAAAAAAAAAAAACTCGGGATTATACCTCAATCGTTGGCTAGTAGATCGAAGAACAATTATTATCACAGAACAAGGGTTTTTTTAATTTCAGGGAAAATATCAAATTTTTAGGGTTATGAATGTTTCAATTGGAGGCTTTTTTTCGATTACTGATTGGTTTTTGATTCGCGGATTAACAAGGATTTGTGTTAGAACTTGATTTGGAAATTAAGTTACGAGAGAGGGTTTTGGTTGAGGCAGAGTTAGAGAGGAGAACAGACCGAGAAAGAGAAAGGAAAGAAGAAAAAGAGGAAAGTGATAGGAGAAAAAAAAAAAAAAGGTTTTTGTATACAAAAATTTGGACGGTGGAGAGGTGATCCTCATACGGATTGCGGAGATTTTTGAACAGTGGAAAATTGGTTATGGATTCTCATACGGATTGAGACAAGTGTGTTTCTTTTGAACACAAGTGTGTTTCTTTTGAACTTTCCTATGACCAAAATCCAAAGTTTCGTATTTCGAAATACTCTCATTTTTTGTAGGAAAGTAGAGTTTTATATGAGGAACATGTCACCAAAATCTTAGCTTCAAATTAATCGTCGTTTAGATGTTTTAGAGAAAAAGGTGCCACCATGTCAAGAATAACCATGTCAACGGATCATAAAAAAGTTCGGTTATGAGAAAAAAAATGCGACGTAACCGAACTAAAAGTTCGGCTAGGAAAAAAAGTTGCGACGTAACCGAACTAAAAGTTCGGCTGGGAATTATTTTTTTGCGAGATAACCGAACTTTTCTCTGAAAGAAAAAACTCCATTAAAGCTGAGTTCGGCTAGTTCGACAAACTGTTTCACATAATTCCTAGCCGAACTTCTCTCTGCAACTTTCATTTTCAACTCATTTTGATGATTACTTCTCATTTATTCAACCAAAAACGAATGACAAGTAATGGGTTTGTGAGAATATCTTCGTTAATGATTTAAATTAAGCTATATACATAGAGGTGGTGGTGGTTGGTGGTAGTGGTAGTTGGAGGTGGTAGGTGATGGGCGGTGGTGGTGGGCGGCGGTGGTGGGAGGAGGTGGTGGTTATATATATATATATAGGTGGTTATTAGGTTGGTTTTAAATTAAATTAGGTTAAGGGTAGGTTAGTCATTTCCACATTTTAGGACACCCCTTATAAGTATAGGGTAGACATTCCTATCACAAAATAGTCCCCCTCCATTTTTGAGTAGCCTCAAAAGTCGGTTCTTGATATAACATCAAATGGTATATATAAGGCAGCAAATTGAAATGAAATAAACTTTTTGCGATGGTCAATTAACAGCAGCCTCCCACTACTGGGCTTGGGCCAGTAACATCTCGTAGGCGGCACTGTTAGAAAGGAAGGCTATCGTTTTGATGTCGAGTGTGTCTGACATATACTCCGCTATGTCGTACAAACATTTGATCTTTGTGACGACCTTAAAACATGACTGTACTTAACATGAATAACTACACAAAATGGATCATTTGTCCAAATATTTTTTAAACATGGTTTTAATGGACGAGTAAAAATTATTATAGGTGAAATGGACACCAAAAAAATAGCAAGAATGAAACTGAATTCATCCTGTTTTAAACTTAAAAAAGAGCGAGGATGAAACTGGATGCATCCTGATATAAAATAAAAATAAAATAAAAGTATTTTAAAATGGGTAGGATGAAACTGTTTACATCCTGACTATTTTTACATTCTCGTCCATTTGAACAGTATCAAATTTTACATGTCTTTTTCACCCAGAATTGTCGTTATTGGGTTAATTGACCAATTCTATGAAATAACTATGTGATCGTGTTAGCTTGTTAGGATTATGAGAATTTATGGACCTTATGGTTGCTTCAAATCATAAATTACTACTTGATTAATACAGCATGCACAAAGAGCAATGCCATTCAATCCAAGTCTCATGTTGCAACATTATTATATACTGATTCTTGTTATTCCAAGGAAGAACGAGGTTATGTATTTTATATTTAAATGATCTTCTTAGGCGTGGAGTGGAGAATGTCTTTTCAGCCTAAGATGAGAACCCCAAGCCGATACTAGTCGAGAAGTTGGAGAAAACTACAGAATTATTGTAAAAATGCAGTGTAAGTTGAGGGACTTTCGTCCTGTTGGGAGATTTCATTTTAAAGACACTGGATAAATATATAGGGGGCATTAATGTAATTTGAGCATCTCAAAGATTAATTTTTCCTACTGAATCTTCGATTGTTCTTCGGTTCTTCTAATTAGTATTAGTATCACCTTCGTTGATCAAATTAGATCATTGAACATTTGTTACATTTAAATCAATAAACAATCAATCAAAATATAAATTCATCAAATAGAACAAAAATATAAATCTATGGTTTTAGTATCATATGGACTGATGCCTTAACAAAGATAGGAAGGAGATGAAATGTTATCATATGGTTCAAAAGAGAAGGAAAGATGGCGGCCAAAGCACAGTGAGGGAGGAAAAAAAAGACAAGAAGAAGGTGGTGGAGCCGTGTAACAGAGGGAGAAGAAGGAAGACTAAATAAATTGGATTTAGGTTTAAGGTGAATGCTTTGAAACTAAAATATTGCGAAGTAAATTCCACAGCTAGAGATCATTCTAGATAAGTTATAGCACGTGCAGGCATTCTTGTTAAATAGAAACTTCAGACTACCATGATTCTTGAATTTGTTCTGGAAAAAAAGTCCAACCACCTGAGTGAATTTTAATGGTCTCTTACTGTCAAGTGTCGATGTTTATGCTTACATGGGGAACTAGTAAATGGTAAGGTCGCACCACATGGAAGTTTAAGTGATACTTTACAGAGCTGATCGTGTGGCTAGAAGGGCCCTGTTCGAAAAATCTTTTATAATGTCAAATATATATTTTTGATAATTTTTCAAGGATTATAAGAAAAAAATGTCAATAATTTACATAATTATAGACAATGGTGCACTAGATAAAACGTTAAGTTAAACCGGAGAAGTAACTTTTTTTTGTTAATATCCACCTACAAGAACAAAAATAACTGAACCAAATTCAAAACATATATCCATTGTTGTACCAATATTTACAAGTACGTGGGTGGGAATATATGATAAAAATGGAAGTAGTACAAGGCTGGTCCAGGGGCTAATAAATAACAAAAACAACTGGATGGCTTAGTGGATTGATGTACTTACGTATCCCAGCCAAGGTCACTCGTTCGAGATTCGAGATCTTGCAGCAGCAAGATTTTTTTTTTTTTTGAATTGGACGCAGCAGCAAGATTTTTTTAATAAATTTAATGTTGAATTGGACTGGGCTTAGAAGGGAATGTAGGAAAAACGGCAGCTCTCTACAATCCTCCCTAAACCCCATATTAGGGAAATGGTGAACCCCACCTGAACATGAATACGGATTTCGATATAGATGTGGGGCTTAGATTGTAGGAGGTGAATAGGGAGGTAGAGAATAGGGAGCTAAATAGCATTTCCGCTCCGTAGGAAAAAAGGGCCCTCGACAGGGCTGGGCCCTGTGCGGTCGCATGGCCTCAGGCCCGGCTCTGATACTTTACACGAATTCCAGTTAGCATTTAATTCATGTGTTCCCGTATCAATGGTTATGTGTTAAACTGCATCATGTGGATTTATTAAGGGGTTACCTTCTCCAAACTACATGAAGAATATCGGCCAAAGAAATAAGAATTTACATTTTCTGTTTCTTATATATCAATGGAATCAACCTCATCATTTTGATTCTACCGATGAGAACATGTAAATTGATATCCTTAATTCTAGCATCTAAATTTTTCTCCAAGCCGCGGGCTCATTTTCAAGGCAAGTGTCATTACGATGAGATTCGGAAAAAGAAAAAGAAGGTCATTTTGGTTTTTTGAACTAACGCATGCGTTACAACCCCATAGGGGTCGCTATACATCTAAAATGGACCCACCAAAACAAAATCAACACATAAACCCCATTTTACCTAAAGTGTCTAAACCACCCTTCCGTCTATTTTCCTATGCCGTCTGTTTTCTTCGGTATTATTTAATCTCTCAAAACCGACAATTCTCTTACCTCATAAACCTTCTCTTCTCTTCCCTCAGAAACCAGAAACAATAACCCTAGATCTGAAACCATTTTTGATTCCTTCCTCTTCTTACTCCACAAAACAGTTCTTTGAACTCAATAACAAGAAATCTAACCTTCCTCGAAAAGGAAATTAGGTTTAAGTTTCATTTTGATTTTGACATAAATGGCGAAGAAGCAAGAGAAAAAGCAAGATGAAAAGATGAAGAAAAATCTTAAGAAAGTGGTCAAACAATCTCCGAAAGGTAAATCATAACCCAATTTTGATTTTACTTAGTGGTTTCACCTTATTTATTGTTCTTCATATGTTCTTTAGTGATTTCATTTTGATGTTGTTTCACCTAAATTGATTATGAATCTTAGGTTTCTGTAGTTTATGAATCTTAGGTTTCTGTAGAAAATTGATTATGAATCTTAGGTTTATGTTGTTTCGTCACTGATTTTGCATAAATTAGGTTTCATCATTGATTTCATACTTAGGTTTCTGTAGTTTCATAATCGATTTTCTTCAATGGTTTCTTTGATGAAACCAAAATTGGTTTCCATCATCTTCATCAACATATGGTTTTATCATTTTTGATGGTTTGGTGCTACTAGCTAGTATTGCATATGAAGGCATTGATACAGAATATAATCTGCTATTTTTGATGAATCCATTTTTGGTTTCGTCATTTTCCAATTGTTAATGTTTGCTAAGGTATATTCTGGTCTTTTTGATGAAACCTTTTTTGGTTTCATCACTTTTCATTTTTTCTAATTGGTTCCACCGGAATTGTATTTGGTAATGTTTGTTGTATTCTGACATAACCATGAGTTTGTTTGATGTAACTATATTTGGTTACACCATTTGTACTTTGGTTTCACCATAACCTTGTGTTTGTTTTATGTATTCTTTACATAACTTAGGTGTGTTTATTTCTTGTGTTCTCTGTTGGGCGTGTTTATTTCTAGTTTTTTTGATAAATCCAAATCTGGTTACATCATTCGAAGTTATTGGTGAATCCAGATTTCAATTGTTGTTTGTTTGATGGTTTACATATGAAGAACAGTCTTCCATAGTTGTTTTGTACTTCCTGATTCATATTGTTCTTGGTTTCATTATTTTTATCTATGATTCACCTAACTTTTGCGAATTTTACTTATTGATTATTGAATAAAAATGTTACATTTTTATATGACTTAGTTATTAAATTTAACAAACAGATATGTTAGTTTTGATCTGCGAATCTTACTTATTGATTATTAAATAGAAATTTACATTTTTATATGACTTGGTTATTAAATTTGACAAAATGATTCAAAATAATGTTACATCTTTTATCTTAAACTTTGTATTGCTTGTTTAATATGTGACATTTTGTATCTTAAACGTTATATTGTAGGTGGTGAAAGATGCAGTGGTGGAGGATGAAATGATATATATTGCTGGTAAGCGAGGTTTAAAAAGTCATGTCCATAAATGAAATAGTAAAAATAGTTGTGTTGAAAGGAAAATGTGAGAGCCCCTTTAATGTGCGAGTTTTGTAAAAAAAAAATCTTTAATAGAACTCGAGATGGATTTACTGCATGAAGGAACAAAACAAGAGGATTTACTGCATGAAGGAACTGAACAAGAGGATGAAAGAAAGAATCAAGGGTGTGAAGAGGTTGTGATGGAACAATAAATGCTTCAACCTTGTGAAAAAACGATACAAGGTTTTGTGGGTTTTTTGATGGAACCAGAAAAGGTTTCACTACCTGGAAATGTTGTTGAAGATCTTTTGTCGGAACCAGAAAGGGTTTCACTGTTTTGAGATGCAGAACAACAACAAGAAAAATCTGACAATGTTGGCGCTTCATTAGATGCAGAACCACAACAAGAAAAATCTGACAATGTTGGTGCTGGAAATAAAGACAACTCTAACGGTGAATATTTTTTTATGGAACCAGAAAAATGTGATAAAGAACAAGGAGGAGTAGAAATAGAAGAGGTTTCGGAGTTAACTCCGAATACTCTCGAGGAAATCAAGGTGGCAGAGAAGGTTGAATTTGAAATGAAGAAATCTTCATCAAAGCCTGAGGTCGAGACTGAACAAGAAGAAGAAGGTCCCCAATTAACTGCGAATACTCTTGAGGAAATCAAGGTGGCCGAGCAGGTCGAATCCGAGGCCAAGAAATGTTCTTCATCAAAGCTAGGGACTGAACAAGAAGAGGGTCCGGAGTTGACTCCAAACACTATTGAGGATATCAAGGTGGCCGAGCAGGTCGAATCTTAGGCCAAAAAGTGTTCTTATTTTGAGCAAAATATTGAACAAGAAGACAATGAAACTCAGTTTATATATGATGAGGACAGTGAAGATGTTATTCGGAAAATTGAATCCGTTTATGCAAAGAAAGTTTGCTCGTCAAATCCAAAGATGGAAAGTGTATACTACTACTCAACTGTAAGAATGGTAGAGGATGTAGCTGATTTAGAAGATGGTGAACCTGGATTCAGTTTAGGACTGACGCAGAGTGACAACGGAAAAGAAGACGGTGAGCAAGGATATCAAGAGATCAGTCCCGAAAAGAAGTTGAGTAATATGATTACAAGACTGAAGGATAACAGAAGAAAAATGCAAGAACCTGTCAGATATCAGGATTATACACCTTGGAAAAGGAAAAGAACAAAGACTAAATGCGAATGGAGAAAAAATCCTAATGAAAAGAGTAGGCAGAAGGCGAAGAATGAGGAGGTGTATGTGGTGAAGGATGTGAAGTTGAAAGCAGTTGAAAACTTGAAAATTATGAGGGTACTCGATCAAAGTCAGAGACCCCTTGTGAGCAGTTTTTTCAGAAGGAATACTTAAAGGTAAGTGGAAAATAGTGCTGAAACCAAAATTGGTTTCATCAAAAAATGTATTCCAAACATATTTTTTTTTCCTTCTTTGATCTAGCATTCACTAGCTTGAGTTTTACAGCTCCACGGCGTGGGAGAACAACGAGCACCAACTGCTGATATCAGGGAGGATGCTGGATAAGTTGATGAGAAAGGGTCACGTCGCAGGAGACATCATTGAGTTTTGCATCTTGAAATTGCAAAAGAACATCCTAAAAGAAGAGTTGAAACCAAATGGTAATCCGAAGTACAAGAGAGTTGTGTTTCTAAGCACATTTGCCTATGTAAGTTTCCTTTATAATTCTTTAATATAATTGTTTTTGACAGACAACATATTTGTAGAATCCAACTATGAGCGGAAATAATTGTTTCAAATGTTGTTGGTTTTATAGTTGATTTTGATGGAACCAATTTTGGTTTCACTCTTTAGGAAGAAAAAAATGTCGCTCATTAGGAAATAAAAAAGCACTTGCATGTCTGTCACTCATTATGAATCTGTTTTCTTGTATTTTTTTCAGACATGTCACTCACTAGGAAAGAAATGTGGTAGTGCAATTGAAGGTTTCATCGACAAAATGGATTACAATGTACAATTTTTATTCGTTCCGTTGCTTACAACAGTTGGAGATGTAGACCATTGGACACTGCTAGCTTTTGATACTGAAACCGCAGAATTTTCTCACTACAACTCCTTGGCTTCTACTGAAGAAGAACTCAGAAAAAGTGCCGAAAGCATGAGACAAAGAATAATATCAGCATTTGCATAGCACGATGCAAAGCTCCCCCGTGACGAGCAGACAAGTTATCCAACACCATACACTATGCACACCCCTTCATGTTGTCAACAAATGGGGTAAGCTAGAACAATCATCACCTATGTTTGGAAGTTCGGTAAAACAATTTATTTATTTATTTTTGGAAATTTTAAAGGAGTGCAAAATATTAAATATTGGGACATGTTTTTGGTTGTTTCAGGAATGATTGTGGTCTTCATGTTTGCCATTACATGAAGAGCCCCTTGAAGGGAAACATGGCGTCTCTTGAAGATGATATTTTATAAAAGGTGCATCATATGAGACCAAAGTTGGCGTGTAAGATCCTCCTTGACATGAAGTCTCATGAGGAGAATATTTCAGAAAAGGTGGAAATCATGAGAGAAAAGTTAGTGTACTGTCAACTATTTGTAAACTTGAATGCTTATAATCTTACTATAATAAATAAAAGGTCGACTTTCAACCGTGGCACAGAAAAAATCGAAAATACCCTTTCGCGTTTTCTCTCCCTGTCGTTAGTTTTAAACAGAGAAAGGACAAATACGTAACTGAGATTTCTTATTTCTGAAAACCAAAATAGACTTCTTTCTAAAACCCAACATCAGATCGTAAATCACCAAACGATCGATATCTAGAACCCAAAATCAAATTGATTGATTTCCTTCTTTCTAAAACCTTAATCTAATGATTCTTCTTCTCTCAAATTACTGTATTGCTTGCCTGTACATGAGGTGAAGAAGAAGATTGTAATGGAGGTGGTACTGATGAGATAGTGACGGAACTGTTGGTACCCGAGGTGAAGAAGATGAGAAAAAGAGAAGCAAGCAGAAGAAGATGAAGGATAAATCAAAAGGAAATCGTAAGTATATATTTAAGTTAGTGTTTATTGTTTTCTTCTGTTGCTTCTGAAATTTGGTTTGATTTATTAATGTTTGTGAAATGTTGGAACCCTAATTTGTTCTGAAATTTATCAATTTCAATTAGTACTGAAGATTTAGTCATGTTTGTTCTATCAATTTCGTTGTTTGTATAATTGCATAACAGTATTTGTTTGTATAATTGCCTAACATAATATTTGTAGTAGTAGTAGGACAGTTAGGTAAGAATTTGGGAACAAACGACAACAAATGCCTCAGGGACGTATCGGATGACGATTTATGACTCTCCGTATTTGAATATACCATGGTTTTTTATTCTCTTTTCCTTGGTACAAATAGCAATAAACCGAGTTTGTATATAACCATTAATACTGACATGGATCAGCAGTAGTGGTGAAACAAGTGCCATTAAAATAGCAATCACAGTATGTTTACCAGCAACTTTGTAATGAAAATTCATGAACACTGATGCATTGACATAGAGCTTATGTAATGCTTGAGTAAAAACATGACCCATCGTACATGCACTCATCCGAGATTCTATAATTATCCATGGTTTAGATGTATTTTGGTGAAAGTCGACAACTTTATCCGTACATATTAAACGTGAACAAGTTCTACAAAAGTGAAACACGTTTCGTTGCCGTTATACAATACTAGGCAAATGGGTATTTTGTTGAATGTGTTTCTGTTGGGAATTACCAACAATTGGTGGTTTTGATGTTGGTGTATCCATGGTGTCGGAGAAACTATTGGCGCAAATATTGTACATGAAACATGTTTTCATTTTTTATATGGATTTCCTGACATATATGATACTATTTCAATATTTTGGCATTACTCTCACTTATCATGTTTTATGTAAATTGTCATTGATAGTAATCATTAATAATTGTTTTGACATCTCTGTCACTTATCTAGGTTTAATGAGTTTAATTTTGTCTAATTACAGAGCCTGATGTACTTAAGTACTTAAAGAAGCGAAGTTGAAGTTGAAGCTGGAACTTGGAACTTTCAAGTTTAATGTAAGGACCCCTGTCAAAGATGGAGGTATACTGTATGTAAGGTAAAGTCGATTTTGCACTGTTCTCTAAAGTGCTACTGCAATCTATCTATAAATTAGAATAACAAACCTTTAATAAGTTTAGGAGTCTAAGATAGAAATATAAGAAGTCTAAACCTTAATAAATCAGGAAACCAAAATAAACATTAGTCACTTTGCGGGATGATCCAAGAGAGCTGACTTCACTGATTAAGGTTTGTTTAAAACTTTGGTCTGAACATGTATTTGCAACTTGCTTTTGATGCAAGCTATACGTTTTAGATAGATAGATATCTTAGGTCGAGCACCACAACATGGACATAGACACCAAGAGTCCATAATCTCCAAATACATAATATTGTTAGTTCTAATTTCTAAATTGGATGTATCGATAATAGGCTCATGTTCCTCCTTCACGATTTGCAGTATTTTTGTCCTAAAAAAAGAATACCTCTTCTTCCATTGAACATTTGTAGGTGTTTTGCTGTTCTGGAATCATGACTACGTCAGTATGAATTGGATGGTTTTTTCAATGTTGATGTCGAGAACATAAGTTGTTCGATGATGGATTGATAGACCATTTTATAGGTACGGTTGAATGGTGGTGCTGAAACAATCTGGACCATCCTATTTGTTTTACAAAGAAATTGCCGTGAAATGAATTGACTGTAACAAAGTTGAACCATAATTCATAAATTTTGTGGTGAAATGAATTTTTTATGCTGTGTTGGATTAGTTCTCTGTTTATATATTTTGTTGTTGAGAATTGTAATCAAGTTGGTGTTTGTGTCTCCTTTGAGTTTTATATGCAAGGTTATGCATGTTTTCAACTATTCCATGGTTTCTCAGATAATGGCGCATAACATGAAATTAACGTGTTTGAGAGAGGTCAAGTTATGGGGCAATCCTGGCCATGGCGAGCCATCATGCTGTTCACTCTTATGTGGTGTATATAGCTCACCTGTGTTTTTAAAAAATGAAATAAAATTTATGATTTTGTGTTCAAGTGGCAAGCGCATCGCGCGTGCGATTTTACTAGTAGTTTATAAAAGGTTTAAATGGTGTTTGAATGGTTTCAATTAGAGTACTGTCAACTACCTGGAAACAATGTTTGTCATGGTTTCAATTATGTTTAACCGAAACCATATTGGCGCAGAATGTTATGTATGTCTGTTTTTTGATGAAACCAAAAAGGGTTCCAACATATTTTGGTTCCACTGTAGCAGTAAAATGATGAAACCAAAAAGGGTTCCACCATATTGCAGGTGAAACCAAAAGGAAAAGGGTCGTATCACGGCTTGGTTTATAGACAAAATTTTGACATATTTCAAGGCATGGAACATTTTCATATTCCAAAGGGAGAAGTGTAATCACATCGAAGTATTAAACAATAACAGAAAACACACCAAGGATAGCTTAGCGATCGACATTCGACACAATGGAAACAAGTCAGAGAAATAATTCGTAACACAACAAAGTTAAAGTAAAAAATCCAAGCCAATTACAACATACTTGGACAAACTCAACAATGCACAGTTACAAAAGCACTGATCTAACCAAAAAAGAGTTCCAACCTATTTTGGTTACAAAATAACAATAGAAATGATGAAACCAAAAAGGGTTTCAACATATTGCAGGTGAAACCTAAAAGGAAAACTTAATCTAAATGAAACAAAGATGAAACACCGGCAGGAAATCAACATGTTTAACTGTAAAAAATGTAGACAAGAAGATAAATAAGCAATAACAGTCAAATAAAATACAAAAAAAAAATGAATTCTAAAAATGTAGACTAAAGCATATTGTAGTCTAAACAAAAACTAATACTCAAAGTTGACGAACTATAGGCGAAATGCTATTAGAATAGAGAAGTTTGAATTAAAATTAAAAGTCAATCAGTCTCAAAAAGATTTCACATCTGCTTCGTAGGGCATGTCCTTTGATTATGAGTAGTCAATTCATTAAAACCATCGCGAGTTCTCATCTTCTTCTCGGGAATTGAACCTGTATTAAGTATCCTTTTCTTCTTACTTGGGCGACCTGATTGTGGTAAAACTTTAGGTCCATGAACAACAGACTTGGGTGAAATTTTCGCAGGCCTTTCAACTGTGGGAACTAGATGAATTGGTCTTGAATACGACTCTCGATAGGACTTAGTGGTTAAGTAGTGTTGAATATATTTATAAGGATATTCTCCATTCGACATTATACACCTAACAACATGGGCGCAAGGGAAGCCATTGATTTTCCAGCGGTTGCAAGAGCATGTCTTTTATTTCAAATCAACCCTTTGTGTTGATGAGGCATGAACTTCATACACAAATTATGACGACTTGGTAACACTGTAATCACGGCCATGCATCTTATTATTATAGAGTTCAGTTTCCATTTTTGGGAATAAAACTCCTCGTCAATCGAACAATGTCACAGATTCTTCACGACGGTTGCACATCATTTCCATAAGCTTCAGTCGTACTTTATCAACCATGACAGCGATAGGCATCTCCCTCTCTTCCTTAATCCAACCGTTCAAACATTCAGCAACATTTGAACACAACTCCCCATATCGACATCCCGAGAAAAAAAACTAACCCATTTATCAACCGGAGCTCCACTAAGATAATCTTGTAGCTTCTGATTTTTAACCATCATCAACTTATCCCAACTTTCTAAAAAATCTACATGTGTATTTGCATATGCACATTTTTCAAACAACTTCAACACATAATTGTTATATGTCTTGGCGGCCTTAAGAAAGCATGCATTAACATTGTTTGTCATGTGCCAGTAACACCACCCATGATATGCACCTGGAAAAACGACGGGGATTTGGTTGACTAAACCACTACCTAGATCACTCACAAATGTAAGTTGTCTTTGAGGAGAAACGACTTCCCTGAGATGCTCCATAAACCGTTTCCAGCTCGCATCAGTCTCAGCTGAAACCACAACATAAGCTAAAGGATAAATTCCTGCAAAATAAAATCAAACGTAACAGGAAAAAATGACCAAAAAACACAGCAAATAAATGATGAAACCAATAAAACAGAAAAAAAGGTTTCAGCAAAAAAAACCAAGATATTTACTCTTGAAAAAAACCATTACCATTATTTCCGTTTAGTCCTGTTGCTGTCATCAGGTGCCCGAGATATTTACTCTTCAAATGTGCTGCATCCATGAATAGCAAGGGCCGGAAGTAATTAAATCCATGGATGCATTCTCCGAAGGCAATGAACAATCTCACAAAATTTTGACTCCCGTCAGTTTCCAAAACAACACGAAATCCAGGATTGGTTTCAGACAATTGCTTTGTAAACCAATTCAAGTAAGCAAATGATTTCTCATCCTCTCCCCATGCCATATTCAATGCATATCTCTTCCCCGCGTATGCATAATAACGACTTATGTCAAAGCCATATTCTCTTGTAATTTGTTCCATAATCTCCTTTGTCTTCTTCATTGGGTTCTGTTTAATCTCATCCTTGATCAAGGAACTTATTAGCTTCCTTGATACATGTGGCACGTTAATAAATCCAGCACCACAATTATGTTTATTATTTAACTCCTTGATAATAAAAAGACTTCCTTCGACACCATCACAAGAAACAGCATACATGTTCCATTTACACTGGTCCTCCTCCTTCTTAGCACAACAAGCACTGATCCGCAACTTCTTGTTTCTTGTTATCTTATATGCATAGCCAGATGCAGCATGGTATTTCATAAAATCATGACGCACTTGGTCCACACCTCATGGAAACAATTGTTCAACACTCTGAAAAAAACCTAGCCAACGAGCATATTTCAACGGTTCTTTGACTACGTTAGGGTCATCATAATCAGTGACAGTGGTAACTAGTGGCTGATTAATAGGTACAACTTTTGACCTATGGCATGATGAACTTGAACTCTCACCTCTGTGGCATGCTGAAATTGAACTTTCACCTCTATGGTGTACATATAAGTCTAGTATTGGTGATAGACGTATTTATGTGTCTATTTTCATCTCTATTGTGTATATTTTTAGTACCCATTTCTGTACTAATGATGGTATTTTGTCCCTATGTAGGTATTTTTGGGGAATAAACATTTTTGGGAAAATCGGCTCGAAAAGTTGTCTAAATGCACCCACAGGGACAAGTGTTATACGGACTCCAGCAGCGGATAAGGGGCACCCATGGCTATGTGTAGCCCAAATTCATCTTTAGCACCCATCTTCATCATTTGAAAATAAATTTTTGGCGGGAAATTCTTTTCTTTACTGGCAGATTGGTTGATCGAATTTTGGATGATTTTTAAGGCGATTCAATGGCTGATTTTCGTTGGGTTAACTCTGTTAAGGATAAACAAGTATGGTATGAGCTGTAGAATCGATTAAACAGGGATAGAAATCCTTGTTGGAGCAAAACAGGGAGAATTCACGATTTGAGTTATTTTCGGTTTACAAAAGAATTTGTGAAGAGTTTACGGAAATATAGGAGTGTATGGAGTCCTTATTCAGTCCTGAGAGAGTTTAAGAGAGTTTGGAAACCAAGTTGACGCGTAAAAAGAAGATTAAAATCCCGTAACGTGCTGTTAAGAAATAACGATAATATTTGGATTAACTCGAGAGATTTTGGGGTTTGGTGGATATATATAGGTTGATTCGAGTCATATTGAGAAGCAACAAAGTTTAGGGGAAAGTTTAGAGCCTTAGAGAAGCGTAAAAAAATCAACTGGAGTCGATACAGAAACTTTTCTGCTGCTGCAAAGAAGAAGAACACGAAGAACATTAGACCCTCAGAGACAGTTGCATAAGCAGACTTATTTTCAGTGACAACGAGGTACGGTCGCATCTTCCTGCAGTCACCGAAGCCTTTCAGCAACAATTCCGACTTCTGATTTAGACCTTCAGCAACTGCAGAATCCGCTGTTTTAACACTTTTCTCCCTTTTAATCAACTTTTGAGCCATAAACATGTATTTTGAGATTATGATTAATATGAGGAGCTAAACCCTTTAGCCGAGGCGACGGAGGAAGCCATTGTTCCATGAAAAGTGGTATAATTCTATTTTAATTATTTATTGCAATTATTTTACATGATTATTTGCATAGAACTTAAAAGAAAAATTGGTTTTTATTGAGTAGTTGTGAAGTGTTTTGATGGGACATGCTTAGTTTTAATACTTTTGATGTTTCATGCTTCATGCTTACAATTATTACTTCAAAAATCTATTAGAGGCAAATATTAGAATCACTTTAAAGAAGAATATTGCATGAATATTGATTAGAGTTTATCAATTAATTGGTCAATGGTGGAATCCAAAGTCTCGGTATTTTCTCATTATTATTGAAACAATTTTATTTAATTTTCAAAAATCCTTCACAAGTTCGAGCAACGAACCTTTTTACCACTACAACTACAAAACACATCAATTGGCAACTTATTAAACAGAAAAAATACAACAGCTGATTGGAGATCAAAATCAGACTGAAGAACCTTTTGCTGCTCACCGAATTTGTGAATGATATCAATAGTGAATGGTGATAATTGAACCCAATTTAAACAAACATTATCCTTTAAATCCATAAGAGTTGATCGTAAACCAATACGAAACGACAATGAAGCTTCATTATGACATTTAGCTGCAACAACAGAGTCCATATCTATAAGAAAAGTATGGAACCAAAAATGGTTTCACTCAATTTAAACTGAAAACTTTATGACATCTTAACAAAAAAAAATTCCATTCATACAGATTTCACTATGAACAACAGAAAACAAATGAAATCAACAGAAGCAAATCTATTTCAATATGAACAACAAAGAAAAATTGTTACATTATTGTAACTTCTCTAATGAAATCAACTAGAAAATTCAAAACAAATCAAATAAGTAAAAATACCTGGAAATCGAAAGATTATAGACTACTCCGTCGGAAGATTATAGACTCAAGAGGACAATTAGAAGGATTAAACTGTTACTTCTCTTCTTTTCTTCGAAGAAGATGAGAACCGAAAACCAAAATAATTCAATTTATTCAACAATAAAAATCAATCTTCAGATTCGAAGGATTGAAATCTACGAGCTCTTCTCTAATTCAACTAAATTGAAATAAAACCGAGATCAGAAATTTATTTTCTGAAATCATCAGATAACAAATCGAACTGGACAAAGAGATAAGACTAGAGATCTCGTTTCGATTTTTCTAAAGATTATGGTAGAGAATTTACGAAATCGAACCCTAAGATCTAAATAGAGCAATATTTTGGTAGAGAAGATCTCGAATCCTCTCCTCAGATCTATGAAATTTCATTCTGTTTTTCCGCCAAAAATTTCTATTCTGAAGCAACCGTAGATATGGGTAAGGATAAGATTGGAACTCTCAAATCTGTTAAAAACTAAATTTAACTAACTTTAATTGAAATGGAGTTTTTGTTCCATTTTTAATGCATACAGTTTTCATTTATCACAAATAATATGGTTGGTGTTTTTGTAACTAAAAGAGTATCACCTTGGTTTTTTAGAGCTTAATATGCTCCAGGAATCAGGATTAGAGATGATATATGTCAGGAAGTGGACTTTTTTTTTTTTTTTTTGTGGAACAAGCACTACAAGAAGACAATAGGCCACCGATAGAGAGTAGTTTCCTTAAAAAATAAATAGATATATCAGTGGTGACAGCGACAGCTTATATGGGTAAAGAAAATGAAAATCAGAAACTGCACGATAGAAGTGGAAGGAGCAAATAGTACAAAAATAAGAAGAAATTCATGCAGATGCAGCATATTGTTTATATTTCATCTAAAATTTATAATTTCCCTAGAATCTTATAATTTAATTTCTTAGCTAAGGGTATTATGAAAATACGAGGGTACCCAAATATACCTCAATCTAAAAAAATTCCGCCTATAAGTCCTTTCTCCGAAAGTGATTGTCTATGGACTGAGTCGAGACAATACAACTAATCGGTTCACACTTCGTGTGATTGTTTATGGATACGAGATCGAGACAATACAACAACGAAGTATGTTTACTTGATAAAAGGTTCGGACTTAACCAAAAACAATAGGATTGCTATCAAGTAAATAGGAATTAACGTTTGTGTATTTTACTTCTAATTATAATAAAATAATTATTATTGCGGAAATAGAAAAGTAAGACACAACAAGATTTTGTTAACGAGGAAACCGCAAATGCAGAAAAACCCCGGGACCTTGTCCATAATTGAATACTCTCAGGATTAATCCACTATACAAAATCTAAACCAACTTCGTATAGTTGAGACCAAGCAACTAAACCTATAGTTCACCTAGTTCCGTCTGTATCCCTGCGCCTCCAACTTGAAATAAGTCACGCACTTGGACCAATTCCTTTGGTTCGTATTCCAAACAGTAAAGGAACAACAAATCTGTTCGGTAACAACTCTTTTCAATCAAGTGATATAAGTTCGACAAAAGGCTCTTCCGTTTTTCCCAATAAACTCCTTTGTCAGGTCCTTAGATCTATCCAATAACAACTACCAAAGTAATTGTCAAGATTTTGCAATCAATACTTTTAATAACAAAGAATTGTATGGATGCCGATCTACTCAACTAATCTATCCAATCTATCACGAAAATAAACCGATTATAGTTGGATCCTCTTTACCCGAAACAAGTATTGTGCACACCAAAGATTATGAACCCAAATCAGAAATCTTCTTCGTCTTCAATTCTTCTTAGATCTTCAATAAACACCTGCACACAATCAACTTGAATCTCTTGTGATCAATAACACATAGAACAGAGTCTGTTAACAATGGATTATCATAAGACGTCTTTAGATCTACAAACAGTCTAAAGATCCCCGTCAAAACTTCGATCTAGTTTGAGTGAATCTTATATCAGAAGAGAAGATTCTCAAGCATAAACAAACTAGGTGCAATCAAAGTTCAACAACCGTTAGTCAATCA
>JAJJMB010012301.1:237914-322002 GCA_023531105.1 Papaver atlanticum
TATTCTCAAGATATGCAATATATTTCCAAATTCGGTTTCCATAATTCATGGAAATGCTTTGTCCAAATATTGACCGAAATCTCACTAGAAAATTTCCAATTAGTAAATGCACATTACTAATTTTTATTTTCCAAATATAAAATTACAAACCTTAATTAAAAGATTCTCAATTTATTTTCGATCCGGGATTCTCCTTTAGCTATTAAGGAATATCTTTGAACAATAAAAGATAAGTGTTACTGCACATGTTCAAAGTATGTCGACATCTTTACTTTTTAAGTCCTTTTTTATACTTACAATCTGGGAACCGATTTTCCACACTTTCAAACAAGTTTAGAATTGGTTCATCTGACTTCCAAGAACTTTGTGATTGATTATCCTATCAAATCACCAAACATGGGTTTCACGGTTCTACCAAAACAAGTTTCGGTTCTACCTCAATGTGGGTACTAGAATTAGTCACGCTAGTTACCAAAACTTGGTTGACTAGGTACTAGGATCGGTTCCCACATATATATGTTATCTAACTTGTATTTTGTGCACATGTCCATAGGATCGGTTTCCAATCTCTAAAAACGTGTTGCACATGTTCATAGGATTTGTTCCCAATAACTAGAAACTTGCTGCATCTCTTACAAGGATCGATTCCCCTTTTGTGATCGGTTGCACCTCTTACTAGGATCGGTTCCCCAATTACTAGAGTTGGTCATACCAATTACAACAAATCGATCATACCATCTCAGGTGATTACTTAAGATCGGTTTCACTACTAAAAGTCATACCAATACAAAAGTTTGGTTACCAAGAACATAAGCAAGTCATGAGCGGTTATACTAAACACACATATTGGTAGTTCAAAAGATTTGCAATGAATAACAATACCAATAAGCCTAGCGATTTCCCTTTCGATTCATTAAACAAGTTTATGAATTGTACTTCTTTTAAACTAATGTAAAAACATTGTTTCCTAGGATGAAATCTTCACCTCATACCCATACATAATCACAATAGCATTCAAACGATTATGTCGATGTCTTATATACGAAGTTCAAAAGATAAGCGTTATACTTCGTATTGTATTCCTTAATACTATGTCTAACTAGAGTGTAATCATTCATAGCTTCGCAGTTATGTTTTCAATATGCATGACTTGAAAGATACGTTAGGGAATGAAACATTTCAATTCAAATATTACAAACCTAGAGTGGAAGGATGATGTCGTCGTTGTAGCTCCTTACTTCTTCACATTCTTCAAGTCTTCACGTAATACTTGTAATGTCCCATATCCTTATACTTTCAAGCTAACCTATACGAAGTTGACTCTAGCATATATAATCAAGCGACTCTTTAAATGAAATAAAATTATTTTTTAGCACCGGCGATCTATCTCACTAATTTTTTTGTCAACAACATCATCATGATGACCATTATTAAGGCTTGGGCCAGGTGATCTATCTCACGAGTCCCGCATCTATTGCATTTGCATATCATCTTGGGATACATCTTTCTTTACTAGTTTTGTTAGCCATCAGCTATCTTGAAGTGTATTTCTAGTATTGAATTTGAGTACCAACATTAGCTTTTGAACCAAATTTTTGATAGTTTTGTTTTTTGTTAGAATATGTTAGAATTCTCTTTAGAGTACATAAGTATTTGTATACTAATACCAACAAATTTCTAAAATTCACGAACCAAAACGGGCACCGGTACGTAAATAAGGAATTTACAATAACACGGGTAATATCCCAGCAGATTTAAGAAACTATCTTAATAGATTTTGTATTAACCTGGGTATAATATGAAAATCATATGCGCCTAATTTATGATCCGGTACAGTGCATACTAAGAACCTAAAGTTTCAATATGTACGATCCTAAATATAATTATTTTATGTGCATATGTATGTACAGATCTTTGAGACGTTTTCTCAAATACTCTGTGTGCACAGAATTCTAAACTCTGTTGAGTCAATTCTTCTTTTGTAATTAACACTCCAAAGTATTATCAGAAATAATTACAAACCCGTTGTAATTCAATCAACAATCAAGCATTATATATAAGAAATAATGAAACAAATAAAACAGATAAAGTAAAAAAAGACTGATGCTAGAGAAGAACTTTATGTTCTTAAGACAATTGGAACCCCCACATTGATGCATCACTCAAACAATACAAGAACCTTCAAACTAAATTGTGTAGTAATCTCTCTTTAGAACAATTGAAATACTTGAGCAATAGAATCAAAAAACAAGTGATTAAAAACCAAAAACAAAGAAGTATTTATAGAGGAGAAACTTGACTGTTCACAATAGTCACCATGTATGGAAACATATGAACAGTCTTGTTCCATGAAGAAGAAGTCGTTTGGGAAGATCTGCGACTTTTATAGATACCTTTTAAAGGAACGGTTTTGACAGACACAGTTATATCTCAAACAATAATTGTTTGATGAAACCTTTTCAATATGGATAGGCACCCGGTCAAGCTTGGTCCATGTATGGACATATACACCCATAGTTCCTCTACCTAAATTATATTCAACTGATTCCGAAATATTACCTCATAATTCCAACGATACCCACATGAATAAAAATTGTAAATAAAAGTAAATCGAAAATAAAAAGACAGACAGAGAGATTACGTAATGAAAGTTACAGTGTTTGGATAGGTGGCTTTTGGCTTTGAACCTTCCCTAGTGACTTTTGTCGAATTTACTAGCCGCCTAGTGACCACTGGTCTTGAACTATTCAACTTGATAATGTAAATCGAGACAATAAAAATTCACACTATTACTTTCGAGCAACTTTAGTTCTTACGGTTGTGTTCATTTTTTGCCCCGAACATTTCCCGGTATTCATGAGTGTTGTTAGAGAATATAGCCTAAGTATCCTCATAGAGATGGCCTTGTTTCTCACTCATATAGGTGATCTCCATTTAAGACTAACTTGTCTTACTCCACTTATTTCTAAGTAAAGGAATCATTAAAAGCATTGCTTAGCCTTTACTACTATACGGGCAACACTATTTGGTTTTATCATCGGAACGAGTAGAAGAATTATATCTTCTATAGTGTTTAAATTTGAACTTTACATACGTTTGTTGTCTCTTTGAACCAAGATCATGGGATCTCCAATCAACTAGGTAAAGTTTCTTTTATGAAAGTTCGTATTTCAATAGGCTTAAAACCCATTCCCCTCGATAACATTTATCTTTAGACATCAAAATTTATTATATATTAAGCGTGGTCTTTAGAGACTTTTCTCTAGAGATCTTTAATTTTGTATCTAATGTACAATGAATTTGTCAAATCTTGGATTCCTTTTCCAAGTTCAAACATCTAGATACAAACCATTTCAATCAAATCATGTTCTTAATTAACACAAACAATGGCAATTTTTGACACCAAGAATCCTCGTTTTTGATATTCGGTCGGCCTCCCTTATATCATGTTACTATGTCATTTTCATTCATAGATAATCCATTGAAAAGGAGAAGTCCATAGCATAAGAAGATTCTTTTCCTTACTTGCTCAATAAAAATAATTGAAACTTAAAGGTGAGTTCCCCCACAGTGGGAGGATCGATAATCTCTCAACCAGGTTTGGTACTGGTCAACAAATGTCTTGTCAAAACTTAGTACTAGACAACAAGTACTATCACAATGATCAGCCATCCTTGTTGCTTTGTGCGTCACTTAGTTTCTGAATGAAACTTTCTTCATCATGCTTATGAAATTTTTTCATAGTTATTTGAGTTACCCATATCACTAGTCATTTATTACTTACTGCAGTAGAACCTCTATATAAGAATACTCCATATAGGAATAACCTCCATATAAGAATAAAAATTTATGGTCTGAAAAGACGAGGGTACTCAAATATACCTAAATCTAAAACTTTTCCACCTATAAGTCCTTTCTCCGAAAGTGATTGTCTTTGGACTGAGTCGAGACAATACAACTAATCGGTTCACACTTCATGTGATCGTTTATGGATATGAGATCGAGACAATACAACAACCAAGTATGTCTACTTGATAAAAGGATCAGACTTAACCAAACACAATAGGATTTCTATCATGTAAATAGGAATTAACGTTTGTGTATTTTACTTCTAATTATAATAAAACAATTATAATTGCGGAAATAGAAAAGTAAAAGACACAGCAAGATTTTGTTAACGAGGAAACCGCAAATGCAGAAACCCCCGGGACCTTGTCCAGAATTGAATACTCTCAGGATTAAGCCGTTATACAAAATCAAAACCAACTTCATATATTTGAGACCAAGCAACTAAACTTTAGTTCACCTAGTTCCGTTTGTATTCCTGCGCCTCCAACTTGCAATAAGTCACGCACTTGGACCAATTCCTTTGGTTCGTATTCCAAACCGTAAAGGAACAACAAATCTGTTCGGTAACAACTCTTTTCAATCAAGTGATATGTGTTCAACAAAAGGCTCTTCCATTTATCCCAATAAACTCCTTTGTCGGGTCCTTAGATCTATCCAATAACAACTACAAAAAAAATTGTCAAGATTTGCAATCAATACTTTTAATCACAAAGAATTGTATTGATGCCGATCTACTCAACTAATCATTCCAATCTATCATAAAGATAAACCAATTATAGTTGGATCCACTTTACCCGAAACAAGTATTGTGCACACCAAAGATTATGAACCCAAATCAGAAATCTTCTTCGTCTTCAATTCTTCTTAGATCTTCAATAAACACCTGTACACAATCAACTTGAATCTCTTGTGATCAATAACACACATAACGGAGTCTGTTAACAATGGATTATCACAAGACATCTTTATATCTACAAACAGTCTAAATATCCCCGTCAAAACTTCGATCTAGTTTGAGTGAATCTTATATCAGAAGAGAAGATTCTCAAGCATAAACAAACTAGGTGCAATTAAAGTTCAACAACCGTTAGTCAATCAAATCAATCGAAAACTAATAATAAACTGCAATTATCTAGTTTCCCACCAACGGTACTAATAGAGCTTCTCAATCCCAAAGAAGTCTTTAAACCGAGCGGCCGTAAGAGATTTCGCCAAATTAAGTTACTTTCCTCTCTGAATAGGCGGCTTCATCAGTAACAACAAAACTAGGTAGTTTTGCTGGCTCTAAGGATTAGTTTTCTCGAAATGCAAACTTCAATATTTATAGACCAAGGAAGTTTTGACACCAAGGAATTTCCAAAACCGAAAATATTCTCAAGATATGCAATATATTTCCAAATTCAGTTTCCATAATTCGTGGAAATGCTTTGTCCATATATTGACCGAAATCTCACTAGAAAATCTCCATTAGTAAATGAACATTACTAATTTTTATTTTTCAAATATAAAATTAAAAACCTTAATTAAAAGATTCTCAATTTATTTTCGATCCGGGATTCTCCTTTTGTTTTTAAGGAATATCTTTGAACAATAAAAGATAAGCGTTACTGCACATGTTAAAAGTATGTCGACATCTTTACTTTGTAAGTCCTTTTTCATACTTACAATCTTTGAACCGATTTGCAACACTTCCAAACAAGTTTAGAATTGGTTCATCTGACTTCCAAGAACTATGTGATTGATTATCCTATCAAATCACCAAACATGGGTTTTACGGTTCTACCAAAACAAGTTTCGGTTCTACCTCCATGTAGGTACTAGAATTAGTCACGCTAGTTACCAAAACTTGGTTGACTAGGTACTAGGATCAGTTCCCACATATATATGGTATCTAACTTGTATTTGGTGCACATGTCCATAGGATCGGTTCCCAATATCTAAAAACATGTTGCACCTGTTCATAGGATCGGTTCCCAATAACTAGAAACTCGTTGCACCTCTTACAAGGATCGATTCCCCTTTTGTGATCGGTTGCACCTCTTACTAGGATCAGTTCCCCAATGACTAGAGTTGGTCATTCCAATTACAACAAATCAATCATACAATCTCAGGTGATTACTTAAGATCGATTTCACTAATAAAAGTCATACCAATACAAAAGTCTGGTTACCAAGAACATAAGCAAGTCATGAGCGGTTATACTAAACACACATATTGGTAGTTCAAAAGATTTGCGACGAATAACAATACCAATAATCCTAGCGATTTCCCTTTCGATTCATAAACAAGTTTATGAATTGTACTTCCTTTAAACTAATGTAAAAATATTGTTTCCTAGGATGAAATCTTCACCTCATACCCATACATAATCACAATAGCATTCAAACGATTATGTCGATGTCTTATATACGAAGTTCAAAAGATAAGCGTTATACTTCGTATTTTATTCCTTAATACTATGTCTAACTAGAGTATAATCATTCATAGCTTCGCAGTTATATTTTCAATATGCACGACTTGAAAGATACGTTAGGGAATGAAACAGTTCAAGTCAAATATTACTAACCTAAAGTGGAAGGATGATGTCGTCGTTGTAGCTCCTTACTTCTTCACATTCTTCAAGTCTTCACGTAATACTCGTAATGTCTCATATCCTTATACTTTCAAGCTAACCTATACGAAGTTGACTCTAGCATATATAATCAAGCGACTCTTTAAATGAGTTTTGGTTCACTAAAATATGACAACCAAACTTGACATACCAACGCTTGGTGGGTTCAACCGAGCTATGCTCTAACAATCTCCCCCTTTGTCAATTTTAGTGACAAAACTCTTAAATCATATGGATAAAAAAATTACAAGAATTCATTATACATACGCTTGATTCCCAAATCAAATAGGACAATAACCTGTATACATTCAATCCATAAATGCCGATGTTGACATTATAATAACAAAGCTAATACTCCCCCTAAAGGTAAGATAGGCAGATTTTCAATCCGTACGTCTTTGTTATTCCCTTATCAATATGATATGCTACTCTCCCTTAGTCTATGCTTTACTCTTTTGTTAGATAAAACGTTTAAGCACCATTGTCCTTTCCTTAGTGATACCAAATCAATACCAATCAATATTAATATCACTTGTTTACTCCATATATTTCTCCCCCTTTTTGTCACAAAATGACAAAGGTACGAGCAAATAAAAGAACAAACCGAAAGGATCTTTCAAATCTCACAAGACTTGCAACCTATAAGAGTTAAGCACGAGGGTTCCACACACCATTTTTGATAACCAATATCAAAACCAAAACTACAAAGTAATTTTGTTTTGATATGTTACCAAGGAAACAATTGCCCGAAGCAATTTTCCTTAATAGCTTAGCAAACCAAAAAATCGACTAAGCACCTTAGTTCCTTTGCTAAACCGATTGAACAAATACAATCGCTTGTTCGATAAGACCAAAATAAAGATCAGAATTAACTCTATTTTTCTCATCAGGTTCTAATTATCCATATAACTTATACCTTCCATTAGACTTGAATAACCGAAACCTCCACTTTGATAAGTCTAACTAAGATCAGAATTAACTTAGTTTCTCTTATCCGGAATCGAATTGGACTAAACAATTCATCCCGAAAACCTTTTCTTTTGTTAAGCCATAAACAATTCATACAAACCAAATAAATCAACTTGCATAATTATCTACCTCAACCGGAAGCAATTGAAACAACATAGACATTAAAACACCACAATTGCACCGTAAATTTTGTAAGCCTAAACAATTGATACCAAATAATAAAGCAAGATAACAATAGTTTTTTTTAACCGGAAACAATTGAATCACATACACATCCATACACAAACAATGGAATAAAACATCAATTGTACCGAAGTTTTGTTAACAAAAAGAAATAAATATATGCAATAAAACCAGGCTTTTCTTAAACAGGAAAACGATTAACTAACAAAGTCGTTACCTCAAATTTCGCATCCTCTTCTCCAATAATGTTTGCATCTTCCCAAGGAGAATTGATGCCGAAATATCATTATGCTGTCATCCTCTTGCAAGAAAAAAGAACAACAACAACCAACCTTTACCAGAGAAAGGTTGAAAACCGGTTTTAACTTATGCAATGCAAAAGTTGAAACCCCGAAACACATATGCTTTTATGCTAAACCAAACGATTCAACATATTGTGACTTTTTCACATATTGTTTCAATCAGAACCCCTCGTGATCCTTTGATAAAGCCTACAACATGGGATAGAACTTAATCTTGCTAAACCAAAAAGTCACCAAACCATAAGGGTTCACACATTATGAGATCGAATATTAAGGTAATAAAACCGAAATCAAAACATCTCATAAATCAATTTGCAATACACCATAAAAATTCAACATAAAATCAAGTATTTCAATTACCTCCATCTTGTAGGGAATTGAATTGCAAAACCACCGCAAAAAGAATGAGGTCATTCCGAGTTCAGACGAAGAAGTTATGCGCAAAACAGTTTTACTCTCCTTCGTATGGACCTATCACTAGGATCGGTTCCCACACTAGGAAAGGGTACTAGGATCGGTTCCCTCACTAGGACAGGGTACTAGGATCGGTTCCCAAGAGTTACTTGTGATGGATCACAACACTAAACTGTTTTTGACATAACTTTTGCATACAATGTCCGAATTCAGTGATTTTTGGCTCGTTTTAACCGTAAAAACAAGAGCTAAACATATATGATCAGTAGATATCAACATAATAAACTCAAAATTACCTTTTCTATCAAAACCTCAAATATAAATAGAGAAAGTATGAGTATAGAAGAAAAGAAATTTCCCTAAAGATGTTAATTAGTCATATAATCACCGAGAGATCATGTGCTCAGTTTCATGTGCTTCCTCACCCTTCATAAGATTGAGCACAAAGGTGAGCTTGCACATTCCAACACAACTAGGTTGTGTTGAGTTGATCCTTGTCTTGTTCGTCACGAGTAACTAAGACAGAATCATCATTCTTGACCTCTTGCTTGGTTTGTTTTCTCTTGTTCCATCTCTTGTTTTCCTTCTTTGACTTGTGATGAAGAGTGTCATTATCACAACATTTACTAGTACAAGAGATTTCAGACATGATTTCTTTCTTTAGTCTTTCAAGAAAACTCTCTTAATTATTGTCGCAAACAATTAATAGATGAGAGTCATTCTTGTGACTAACTTTTGGTCCCTTTTAGGCTATGGAGGATTTTAGGACCCATTTAGAGGAGGGTTTCGCAGGAGTAGCTTTCTCCTTCATACCATTAGAACCATTGTCCTTTTGGATATTTTGCGAAACAATTTTTCTCCAATTTGGAACATCAGATCTTGTCTTAGCATTTACAAAGTCATCTCTCTTTCTATATTCGGGTCTTTTATGAGATGGCCTTGTCGAGCGATATGCAAAATTTGAACTATCATTGTAATAATTCTTTTGCCTAAACTTTGGACAATATCGATCCGAGTTCCTTTGGGGAGAAATCTTATCCAATTCGTTTGATACGAAAGAAAGTGTATCTTTTATCTTACGAATATTGCATCCCCATTCCACATGCCCTTTATTACCACAATAACAACAATGCTTAGTAACATACGAAGTCTGAGTTTTAATGTTACCTTTTTGTGGATCCTCTTGCATTGGAGCTCGACGATTCTTCTTTTTCTTCTTCTTCTTCTTCTTCTTCTTCTTCTTCTTCTTCTTCTTCTTCTTCAACATTGTTGGTTTCTTGACATTAGCGGAAGTGCTCTCTTTGATTGATGCTGGTTGAACACGATTCTTAGGCTTGACTGGTTTTACTTCTTTACAAGAAGTACGAGCATCTTTTACATCGGTGGAAGCCTCTGGTTTAGAAGAATTGGTAGCTTTAACGAATGTAACATGCAATAACTATGTGATCATGTTAGTAGTATGAGAAATTACGGACCTTCTGGTTGCTTCATATCATAAATTATGACTTGATTAATACAGCATACACAAAGAGCGTTCAATCAAAATTTCATGATGCAACATTATTATATATGCTTCTTGTTATTCCTAGGAAGCATCTATTTCTTCTATCTTCCAATGATTCTGAATTAATTAAATACTTTTTAGAATTTTATAATGTAATAATCTCATAGGAGATAGTCAAATAACAAGATTAAAGAATTTAGCTGCCATATGTTTAGCGAAATGGATTTGGGGGAGACAGAGACAGTTGAACCCCACTGGTGAAAGCCTTCTGCTAATCAACTACATAACCTCCACGTAATTTTACAAAGGACCGGAAATTGTCCTATATATGCTGCTCTTCTTGTTGATAAGATCTAAATAATCCTGGTTTTGCTAAGTTATGCTTTGCCATATCCACCTGCATAGTTTCCTCCAACATTTCACCTGTCCAGGTTTGTTTTTAAACAAGTTTCAATCTCCTGAACTCTGATTCAATGATATTTTGAAACAACAGTAAGTGGACATTAGTATATATATTAATCATGTAACATATGACGAGAATTCTCAAGTAGAATTGCATGCTAACAAGGTCATGCACGTTTGTTTTTTTTTGTTTGTTTTTTTTTAAAACGATGCACATTGTGTTTGGCACGGACATAAATTTTCTTGCGGTGGTTTTGATTAGACGATCTGAATCAAGCAACAAAGTAATTTTGTTACAAGGAAATGACATTAATAAAAGGAATTATATAAATATCCCTTTTTTTCATGGACTTCATAAATATCCTCATCCATCAATAAATATGTCCTTCCCTTTTATAAAGGGAATTTAATTAATCATTAACACCTATTTTACCCTCCCTGTCTAACAGACCTGAATTGTTCTTGATCAAACAAAAATCAATCTTCTTCTTTTTAATCTTATCGCTCTCCACCTCCTCCCCCGAACAACAGCCACCACCACCATCTTCTTCGTCGTCACCACTATTCCAGCACAGCCACCACTTCAGAAACAGATCCTTGTTCATCTCCTTCTTCCTTTTATTTTCATTTTTCGGTATCATATTAGATTCGGGGAGATCGAGAGTTTCAATTTTCAGGGTTATCTTCTGATAGTTTTAGGGTTCGTCTTCTGATGGTTTTCGATTACTTTTGTTGAAGATCGTGTTGATTAGTGATTCTGGTCTTGAATAATCTCCATGAAGATTAAATAGGTAAGCAATCGATTGGGTTTAAACGAGTTTATATATCTTATGATTTATAATTTGGATTTTGATTCAATCAATTTCAAAAAATCAGTTTCCAATCTTCGATAATTTATGTAAGATTTGTGTTTGAAGTGTTTACTGTTAATGATTGAGGTTATTTGGTGAGGTTAGAATATTGAAATTGTTGATGGAGATAGTGGTTACTGGTATTTATGGTGGTGGTGGTGGATTTTGTGTGTGATTGTTGGTGGTGGTGGATATTCTGTGTGATTGTTGGTGGTGGTGAGGCTGGAATGATAAATACAAGAAGATCAGTGCTTGGTTTCAAAGAAAAATCTGAGGTAACTATTACTTTTGTTACCTTACTCTTTATGTTCAGTTTCACGAGTATCAACTCCGGTTGTTGATCCCATTTATGGGATCAACTCCTGTTATTGACCCAATTTTTTATGGGATGAACTCCTGTTGTTGACCCAATTTTTTTATGGGAACAACTACTGTTGTTGATTCGATCAAGTCCTATTGTTGGAAACATTTCCTTGGATTAGTATAATCATGCTTGTAGTTTAAATCATGCTTGTCGTTTAAATCATGTAAATTTCTTCAAATGTTGAACTTGTGGTGCAATGGTAGCATGACTGACTCCATGTCAGATGATGCGTGTTCGACTCGCACCAAGTTCACTCCATTTACATGGATCAACTTTCATTGTTGATCCAATTTAGGGCATCAACTATTGTTGTTGATCCTCTAAATTGGATAAAAATCTACTGTTGATTTTTATTTTTTTTGGATCAACTACTGTTGTTGATCCCCTAAATTAGATAAACTTTTACTCTTGATTCAATTTTTATTTGGATCAACTACTGTTGTTGATACAAAAATATCTGAACTAGTGGTGGCGGCGACGGTGACAGTGACGGCGATGGCGGCGGACTAGAGGTGGTGGCGGCGATGACTAGTGGTGGTGGCGGACTGGTGGTGGTGTAATGGTAGTGGTGACGGAGTGGTGGTGGCGGTTGGTAGGTGGTGGTCGTTGAACGGTGATGGTGGAATGATAGTTGAATGTTGGTGGTGGTGAAGTGGTAGAGGAAGAAATTTGTTCCATTTTGAAATAAAGAAAAATATTATATGGGTGAGGGTATTAAGGTAATCTAATTTTAAATGGATAAGGTTATTATAAAGTAGGGATATATTTATTGTTTTATAAGGATATATTTGTAGGGTGTTAAAACTAGGGACATATAATTAATATACCAATGATTAATCCATTAAAAAGTAGGGATATACTGCAGCAAGCGGAGCCATTGTTTCACGGTTCACCTCTTTTTCCATGTCTATTGCATATCCTGGGATACATTTTGCATTGCATATTATGCATAACCAATGATTAATCCATTAACCATAACATGTCTTACTAGATGTGCGGGTGCAAAATACCGCACACTCATTAGGTATGCGAAATAATCTCTTTAGTGTCAGGTGAATACGAACGCATACAACATGTCCAAGATGACGAGCCAGATAACGTCACCGAGTCACAACAGAAGTGTGAAGATCTACGTGGCAGTAAAGAATCCGTGCGGCAATGATAAAGTCCAAGCGACATTGACGCGCGCCAGATCCGAAAATAAGGGCTTTATTAGCTGTCCTCCACTATGTAAACTCCTATAAAAGGAGCCAAATGCCTTTGTAGAAGGGAGAGATCTTTTTGGTGAGCTGAGATAAGATATTTAGGAGAGAGAGAGTTATTTGCTTCCCAAGTTAGGGTTTCTACTCATATATTTTGTATTTGATCTATCTTTTAATAAAATGATTTAGAGTTTTCCTTATGATGTATTGGATAGAGTTTGTAGATCTTACTTGGGTGTGGTTGTGGGATTTCCTGCAACTATATTTTGGCGCTAGAATACAACTTGGATGATATACCCTGTTGGTGAAGAAAACTTTTAATTAATAAAATCTTTGGTTGTTTGAAGAATACTTTTTCCTTTGTCAAGAGAAGATATTATTTCAGGAACAAAGAATGGTGAGGCAGGCATCTGCAGGAGAAGACGTGATAGTAACTTGGAGGAATAGAAGAATCGCAGAAAGGAGGAGAAGTGAAATGGTTGAATCATCACGGAGGGGCGAAAGAAACAACCAATCTTGGAAAATCCAAGCACAGGTCCAACAGATACAGAAGGAGAATAACTGCACAAACCAAACATGTGCTAAAATACAAAATGGACAAAAAGAAGCAATCAGGATTATCAGAGCAAAAGAAGGAAGCAGACGTATACAATGCAATTCAATAACAAAAACGATAATGAACGATGCGAATTTTCATGCAGGAATAACAAGAAATACAAAAACACGATTACGAAGGAAGGAAAATCATGACGGTAGAAAATATATCTCCTTTGAAGGAATAGGAAAGGAAGAAGATAACATTCGCAGTGGAGGATATATCGGAAGAAAGTTTTATTAGAACAGATCCACTAGTAGTTACAATAGCTGCAGAGCGAAAATAAAAAAGTGAAAGCGCAAAAGCATCAGAAGAGTGGGCGATAGACAGAACCTTGATAGACATGGGCAGTTCGGTAGACATTTTATTTTACCGCACGTTTATAAGTATGAGATATAAGGACGCAGATCTAAGGCGCTCTGCGTATAACATTCACGGTTTTAATAAGACGATAACAAAACCGAAAGGTGAGATAACAGTAAGGATACTTTTAGGAGAAATAGAAACGCAGGTAACATTGTGCGTAGTGGACGTTGAGTCACCATATAATATGCTTCAAGGACGACAATGGGTGCATGCGATAAAAGGTGTGGCATCAACTCTTCATCAATGTGTGCGTTTCCCAACACCAAGTGGAATAAGAGAAATCAAAAGGGATGCTAGGAGCGCGAAGGTATGAAGTCGAATAGATGTAAAGAATTATGAAGAGCGCGCAGAGAAGCGAAAAGATAGATGGAGGAAGGCAAAAGAATCGAAAAAGGAAGAATAACTCAGAATATACATGATAAGAGCACAGGAAGGAAAAGGAATACCAAGTGAAATCCCAGAAAAGGAAGGTGAACCAATACATAAAATAAAGGAACCATCACCATTAGGAGAACCAAAGGAGAATTTCACCGCAGCAGAGCCGACAAAAGACATTAACGTTGGAATAGAAGAAGAACCAAATATGTTGAAAATCGGAACTAAGATGGACAAGGCAGAAGAAGAAAAGACGATCAACCTTCTGCGGGAATATAAAGACATTTTCGCATGGAGCATGGAAGAAATGCCAGGTATAGACTCTTCTATTGCATGTCACAGGTTAGATATCAACAAGAACGCAAGGCCATTCAAACAGAGGATAAGGAAGATAACAACAACATATCATCCTCAAATAGAAGAAGAGTTACAGAAGATGCTAGACGCAAGAATAATCAGGCGCAAAGTACCCAGAATGGATAACAAACATGGTGGTAGTACCAAAGAAAAATAAGGGGATACGGATCTGCATCGACTTTAGTGACCTAAATAAGGCATGCCCAAAGGACAGTTTCCCACTCCCAGATACACCGCAAATGGTGGAAGCAGCAGCAGGTAACCACAGGTTATCACTAATGGACGGATATTCAGGCTACAATCAGACCCCTTTGGCGGAAGAAGATCAGGAACACACGGCTTTCTTCGCGCCAAGAGGATTATATTGTTATACGAGAATGCCTTTTGGCTTAAAGAATGCAAGTGCAACATACCAAAGAATGGTAGAAAAGATATTCGCGAAGTGGGTGCATCCGACATTAGAAGTCTACGTGGATGATATGCTAGTGAAGAGTAAAAGAGTGGAAGATCATGTTGAAAACTTGAGGGAAATATTTGAACAAATGTGGCAATATAAAATGAAGATAAACCCAGCAAAATGCATCTTTGGAGTAGCATCATGGAAGTTTTTAGGTTATACTGTATCAAAAGAAGGAATAGAAGTAGATCCAGAGAAGGTGCAAGCAGTTCATGACATGCCATCACCCGCAACAGTAAAAGACGTACATAAATTGAATGGGCTACTAGCTTCACTAGGGCGGTTCATTTCGCGCTCATCAGACAAATGCATGCACTTTTTCAACATCTTAAAGAAGGGAACCAAATTCGAATGGACAGATGAATGCGAGAAAGTGCTACAAAGTATTAAGAACTATTTAATGAATTTATCTATTTTGCAGAAAGCGGAGCCAGGATAAGAATTATTAATATATTTAGCATCAACACCGCATGCATTAAGTGCCGTATTGCTCCATTTGGATGAAGGAGTAGAAAAGCCAATTTACTACATAAGTAAAACTTACAATTCCGCAGAAAGAAATTACACAAAGATCGAAAAGCTTATCCTCGCGCTGGTTTATGCAACACAAAAGCTCCGTACTTACTTTCAAGCTCACAAAATTAAAGTACTAACGAAAGTACCAATTGAATCCATAATGAAGAATTCAAAAAGATTAAGAAGAATAGAAAGGTGGAACGCATAAGTGGGACAATTTGGAGTCAAATATGAAATACTATCTTCATCAAAATCACAAGTTATTGCGGACTTATTGGAAGAATTTCCATTAGAAGAAGACGAAGGCGTAGAGGAAATGATGGACATGGATGAAGACCAAGGAAGTCCTAAGGACTTGTTAATAGAGCGTAACTCAAAAAGATGGGAAATACTAGTAGATGGTTCAGCAAACGGCGAAGGAAACAGTATAGGGATAGTGTTCATTTCACCGCAGGGAGCAAGAATAGCGCACGCATTCAGGTTGGAGTTTGCATCCACAAATAATGAGACAGAATATGAGGGAGTATTGCACGCACTAAGGATGGAAGTGGAGATGGAGTTAGACGATGTCAGGGTGACTAGCGACTCACAGTTGGTAATACGCCAAATACAAGGGCTGTACAGCACAAATGAGCCATCTATACAAAAATACAAGCAACTCGTCACAGAACTCTCAGCAAAAATAAAAAATAAATATTGGAGGCACATATGCAGGAAAGATAATAAATTCGCAGACGCACTGGCATTCATTTCCTCTATGTTAGTGGATCCCACCGCAAGGTATATAAAGATAGAGACACTCTTTTTTCCATCGATTAAAAAAGAAGAAGAAGAAGAAGGCGCAGACGTTATGATAGTGGAAAATGCAGAAGAAAGACAACCAGATAAGGATGAAGATTGGAGAACCCAATTTTATTTATATCTAGAGAAGGTCGAGATCCCAAGAAATAGATTAGAGGTGCATAAGTTAAAGAGTCGGGTGACAAATTACGAATTAAGAGAGGGCGTACTTTATCGAAAATCCTTCCTTGGACCATCACTCAGATGTCTTACGTGAAAAGAAGGCATGGAAATCTTAAAGGCAATACACTATGGAGACGCAGGGAACCATAGTGGGGGAAGGTCTTTAGCTTACAAAACAAAGACGCAAGGATACTACTGGCCCTACATGCATGAGGACGCTAAAGAGGTATCCAGGCGGTGTGAAGAATGCCAACGACATGGGAAAAGGATACATGCACCAGGAGCGGCGCTAAACTCATCAACAAGTGTGTGGCCATTCGCAAAATGGGGTATAGACATTGTAGGTCCATTTATACCAGGAACAGGGCAGAAGAGATACTTAATCGTCGCAATGGACTAATTTACCAAGTGGGCGGAGGTTAAAGTAGTCCAATATATCCGAGATCGGGATGTATTCACCTTCATTTTTGAAAACATCATTTGCAGATTTGGAATTCCTGTGCAGATTGTATCTGATAATGGAAAGCAATTTGAAGGCAAAAATATAGAGATGTTACTCAACACGTTCAAGATCCAAAGTGGAAAATCAACTCTTTTATATCCGCAGAGCAATGGACAGGCTGAGGCAACCAATAAAACAATCACGGATATATTGAAGAAGAAGCTGGAAGGACACAACAAAGGGTGGTGCGAACAAGTACATAATGCAGTATGGGCGTATAGAACAACGCGGAGATAAGCTACAGGAATGTCACCCTTCTGTCTAACATATGGAGTAGAGGCGGTGCTACCAACTGAAGTTATCATACCAACCACAAGGAAAAAAGCATGGGAAAAGAACCTAAACACAGACTTGATCTTAACAAAGCTTGATGACTTAGAAGAAAATAGAGAAATTTCCCTACAACATATGGAGAATTATCACAAAAGACTAGCCCGAGAATATAACAAGCGCGTCAAAAAAAGAGAATTCCAACCAGGAGAACTAGTATTGAGAGAAATACCGCCCTATCAGAAAGGAGGAGACGGAAAAATAGAAAAGAAATGGGATGAACCTTATATAATTAAAAAGGTTGTTGGAAATTGAGCTTATGAATTAATGGATAATGAGGGGAGGAATACGGGACGCAATCTTGAACATCCATGGAATAGAATAGACCTGAAGAAATATTACCCATAGGTCATGCGGCAGTCATCATACATCGGAAAAAAATATTTCGTACGGAATCTAATGAAGAACAAAGGTTGAAGAAAGTAAGCAAGTCGTGGGATTTTTACAACAAGAAGTTATCATGTAGGCGAATAAATGAAGAAATAAGACATCAGCGCTGTACTAATCAAGCGTATGAATGGAAATGAAAAAAAAATCTTCTTCGTACATTAAATATTTCATAAAAGGTGAAAGTAGAAGAAAAAGGCAAAAATAAGACCTTAATAAAAGGCAATAGAAGTTAAAACCTTTAACTAAGGAGGCTAGGCATCCAATTGTGGCGTGCACCCTAGTTCGCATAACAGCAAGAGGCAACGATAAGACCTAACATGCATCATAATTGGGGAAAACCTAGTTAACATGGCTCAGATAAAAGCAATACCGACACTTGAACCTGAGTCATGGAGATTTGGGGTGAAACGAAAGCCTATCCAGTAGAGACGCCTTAGTCGAAAGACTAAGGTACAAAGCTCTCTCCTGAGGAGTGTAGAAACTCGATCATGGCGCCGAGGTACACGGTTGAATCAAGAGTGCCTGGGGCATCTGGAGCATACCTGGCCATTCTTGGCAAGTCCTGACAATGGTACACTCGATCCTCAAGAAACCCCACTTAGGGTGTGGTCTCGTAACCATAAGCCATATCAGCGGAGGGATAAGAGGCCACGAACACAACTGATTGTTGGTATGACTGGATGGGAAGAGCCCACCCTAACCCGGTAGGGGTAAGCTTCCTTGAAGGGGAAGTTAGGGGGAATATAGGGACGACACCCTATATTAGGGAGCTGAATTGTGTTAAAGACGTCAATATAACGAGACTTTTACTCATGGGAGTAATAACACTTGTCGTATTGACGCTCAAATACATCTTGCAGAGGCAAAAATACGAAAAATGATAAGGAAAAATCATTGGGTTATTACTTGAAAGGGTAATGACCGCCTGCGATTTTGCCGCACAACCAAAAATACCCAAGGGTAAAGATAAGAGGGAGGCTGATAAGACCTCTACTTAGGGAGGCTCAATAAGACCTTAATATAAAACCCTAAGATTACTTTAAACATAACGATTATTATTTTGCAGGGGAGGAATTCGAAAATAACGCGCAAAGCAATAAAAAAAAGCAACACATAATTAAAGTTTAAATGACGCACATAAATAACCGCATGATGAGAAGACAAGAGTAATTCTCCAAAGGTGAATAATAGAGGCAAGTATGGGAATAATATAAGGGAGGTATTATTCGCCTTGTTAGAAATAACCTTGTATAGAAATAGAAATGTGCTTCTTTAATGTGCAACCAAAAACAGATAAATAAAACCCACATTCAAAGTTAGAGAATATCCAGGCGTACAAACGATCAAAGAAGAAGAAAAGCTAAACATCATCCTGAGGCACAATTCGCTCTGGTGCGGATATTTCAACATCAACCTCAACATTAGAGTCAACATCGGGATTTGGATCCTTAGGAAGATCGCCATCGGCTTCATTTTCTTTGGGTTGATCCTCCTGAAGAAGAGTCTCGTCATCTTTTTCATCTTCATCATCAACGCTTTCATAGTAATAATCACTATCAGGATCAGGAAGCTTCTCATCTTCAGCCACATCAAGAGGTTCCACATCTAACAAAGGAAGTGAGTTGGTAAGGAAAACTCGATCCGCAAGAGCCTGAGACTTGACATGGACTTCTCGTGCGGCACCTTTCTTATTATTCTCCACAGCAACCTCCATCAGTCTCTCAAGATATAAACACCTCCTATTCGCTCTGTCTCGGGAAGAGGAAAGTGCTATGGAAAGTTTCCCGCGTTCTTTATGAGCCTTAGCCAAATCAGATCTCAACTTTTGGATGATAGATTGATGTGACCTCTCAGATTCTGCAAATACAAAGGACATCTAATTAATACTTGAGCGGCAAAGTCGCAACAGATGAGAAGATTTCAAGTAAATAAAAGTTAAGAAAACTAAGGCAGTCAGCTCAATGTGACTACCTTCCCTCTGAGAAATGAGATACTGAAGTGAATTTTAAGTTGTTGTAAAAAGTGATAAGTAGAGTTCGTTCAACTCGGGCTTGTGAAGGATTTTCGAAAATTAAATAAAGTTGTTTCAACAATAATAAGAAAACACCGAGACTCTGGATTCCACCATTAACCAATTAAGTGATATAATCTAATCAATATTCATGCAACTCTTTACGTTTAAAGTGATTCTAATATTTTGTAAAAGTAGATTTTTTGAATAACAAGTGTATTTCGAAAGCATAGAATATCAAAAACATAAGTCTAAGCATAATCTATCAAGAGAAATCACAATTGTTTAAGAAAAATCATTCAATCAATTCTCAATCAAAGCAAATAATCATATAAGAAATTGCAAAAATAATTAAAATAGAATTATATCACTTTTCATGGAACAATGGCTTCCTCCGTCGCCTCTGCTAAGGGGTTTAGCCCCTCATATTAATCATGTTCTCAAAATACATGTTTATGGCTCAAAAATTGATTAAAAGGGAGAAAAGGGTATACTGTAGTCGCTGAAAGTCTAATACAGAAGACTGAATCGTTGCTGAAAGGCTTCGGTGACTGCAGGAAGGAGCGACAGAAACTCGTTGTAACTGAAAATAAGTCTGCCTCTGCGACTGTTATATGTGCGTCTTAAGTTCTTCGTTCCTTCTTCGCAGCAGCAGCAGAAAACAATTTCGTCTCTGATTTTCTGGCTTTTCTCTAAGGCTCTAAACTTCTCCTAACTTCTCTCAAAGTGTTTCTACCCCTTCCTTGGCCTCTCTAGAGCTTATATATCCCTCACAGGTCGGTTTAAACTCGATCAAAATCTCTTTTTATTCCACCAAAAGTCTCGGAATTTTTTTTCTCTTTTTTTCTCTCTTCTACACGTCTCTAGAAGTGATATTATCGGTTAGATGATAAAATCAAATCACTAGGATATCTTCTCTCCAATTCTTCACGTTTGTTTCCAAGAATAAACCAATAAGTTGCCCGTAATATTTTTTTTCTTCTGTTTTCGCCAAATCACTAAAAATAAGAGGATTTGATCCCTCTTTTTAACTCCAAAACACGTCACATTCCTTGTTAATCATATCAAGCCCATACTAATCCAAAAAATCAAAAAATATCCGAAAGAACCCATCCAAAAATCGATCCAAAACTTGCCAGGAAGTTACGCAGGCGACATTTGGTTTTCCCGCCAAAAATGAAATTCAAACGAAGGGGATGACCTCCCCTTATCCAGACCAGGGGTGCGAATAGAAAGTGGATACCCCTTAGTAATTTGGGTGCCCCTTAGTAATTTTCTCCCATAAGCGCAAAAACCACTTTTCGAGCTAATTTCGCCGCAAAAGCCCATTTTTCCAAAAACACCTACAAAGGGATAAAATGCCAAAATTAGTACAAAAATGGGTACTAACACTATACACAAAAGAGATGAAAATAGACACATAAATGCATCTATCAGATACTGAGATAAACCAAGACCACTACTTTTTATATTCTCCATATTCACTAACTAAACCTTGAAGACGGGATCGAATCTTCTTTTCATCTTGGGAAAGAAAGGCATTTTCCTTTGCCAGGATGTCATAAGACCCCTTTAACTGTGTATGTTGTTCTCTAAGTTTATTCATATATACGGTCACTTTTATTTTTCTCTGGATAATCTTCTCATTCTCCAAGGTAAGTTTCTTCACGACCTCATCATACTGGTTTCTCAAAGTGCAAAGAGATTCCTCTTGATCAGCACAAGTCTTCTGAAGAACAAGATACTGGTGCGTAAACATCGCCTCTCTGCGGCAAGGACTCGATTTTTATCTGATAGAGTTTGATTTCTTAAATCAGAACTGTATAATAACCCCGAAAGGTGGGATACTTGAGAGCCTAGAGAATTATTCTGATTACATAAACAAAGATTTTCATTCTTCAAGTTATCAATTTGGTCAAGCAGGTATGAATGATTATTAATTAGATGATCTAGTTGACTCTGCAATCTTTCATTATCCGCACAAGCATCCTCAGCAGAATGTTGGTAATTATATCTTTCCGCAATGCGCTTCTGGTTCAAATCTTTACATACGTACGAAGAAATTCAAAATATGGATACAAGCGTGGCAAAATTCAGAAGCGATTAAATAAGAGAAAGGAAGACACACCTTTGAGCTCTTTATTCTTGTTGCTAAGATTCTCGGACACAAGGGATTCAGCGAGAATATCTCCCTTTAGCTTAGAATTTTTTCGAGAAAGCTCTTGGATGATACTGCTAGACTCAGAGAACCCCTCGGTTTGGACCAAGCGGCGACGAGATTCCTAAGGAAGAAATAGCAAAAACATTAAGGTGCGAAAAAGTAGCGTGAGTAGAAAAGTACAAGTGAAAGGACGCTTACCAAGAGATCAAAAGCAAGATTAACGCTTGGATCCAATTGTGAGAAAATTTCGCTCCTTGTTGATTTATCCGGAGGAGAATCACATAGTAGCTTAACAAGAGCGTCACAAATGTCTACTTGGGACGGGTCACTAATGGATAAACGAGCGACATTGATAATATCCAAGAGAGGTCTTGTCCCATAATCGACTTTCACAAAGACGCCTTGATCAGCATAAGTGGTCACCAAAGAAGAAGAAGTGATCATGGGAGGAGGAGTAGTAGTCACAACAGCACCCATGGAGGAGCTGGCGGAGATATCCTTTGAAGAAGGAGCGGTTGTATCTTCCGCTGTGGCGGGAATATTAACAAAGGCAGAAGCGGTGGTATCTTCCATTGGCGTGGTTACATTCTCGGAAGTAGAAGTAGTGGTGTGCTCCATCAAGGCGGCACTCTCAGAAGAAGTGATTACCTTCAAGGACGCAGAAGTATTCAAAGAAGCTGAGGCAACAACGTCCTTCAGAGAAGCGTCAATAGTATCATCAGAGACGACCTGCTGTTGAAGACGAAGTTTATAAGTGAGCTCTGTCAAGACAAGGGAAGTGTTGAGTGTAGGCGCGCGACGAATTTTCTTAACTTTCTTCTTCTCACAATTAAATTCACCATCAGTACCCTTGGAAGAACAATGCAGATAAGAAACATAGGCAACAATATTGTTTTAATTCTAAAGAGAAAAAAGAATTTTGTACTACCTTGTTATGCGAAGGCTTCCTATTGCGAGATTCATCACCCTTAGAGCTCGAAGAAGAATTAGGGTTTGAAACTGTAATACGAAGATTACCAGATGGGGAGTTTTTGCTGCAACAAAACCAGTATGGGAATATGAAGAACAGTTGCAGATTAACAATGGAGGTTGGAAATTCAAAAGAAAGAGAAACAAGACAACAATGATGATAGAATAAACTAACCTTGAATGAGAATCCATAAGGATCAAAGAAGAATATCACCGGTAAAATAACTGAAAAAGTGGAGAATGAAGGCTTCGAGAGGATAAAGATGAAGAAAATTCGCAGAGGAAAAGAAAAGGAAAATAAATAAAAGAAAAAATATCTCTCCTCACCCCAGTCAATAAATAGGGAAAAGAGACAACCGGATAAATCAAGAAGTGCCGGTTGAAAGGGGAAAAGGACAACACATGTAGACGGTTAAACCGAAATCCCGGAAACATGTCGGTCGAAGAGAATACGAAAAGATGGGTTGGTGCGGAAAAATAACAAGTTAGGATTTCTCATACCGCTCTTTTTCTCAAAAGAACGATATGAGAAGAGGCAAAATGTGGGTGCAAAATACCGCACACTCATTAGGTATGCGAAATAATCTCTTTAGTGTCAGGCGAACACGAACGCATACAACATATCCAAGATGACGAGCCAGATAACATCACCGAGTCACAACAGAAGTGTGAAGAGCTACGCGACAGTAAAGAATCCGTGCGGCAATTATAAAGTCCAAGCAACATTGACGCGCGCCAGATCCGAAAATAAGAGCTTTATTAGCTGTCCTCCACTATGTAAAATCCTATAAAAGAATGCCTTTGTAGAAGGGAGAGATCTTTTTGGTGAGCTGAGATAAGATATTTAGGAGAGAGAAAGTTATTTGCTTCCCAAGTTAGGGTTTCTACTCATATATTTTTGTATTTGATCAATCTTTTAATAAAATGATTTAGAGTTTTCCTCATGATGTCTTGAATAGAGTTTGTATATCTTACTTGGGTGTGGTTGTGGGATTTCCTGCAACTACAAGATGCAATTACAAAAGCCGCATTAAAAAAAAATCGCATAGTTTGGAGGAGGGGGTAGCCAATGAAAGTGAGAAGTAGACTTATGAATTTGGTCTGTTCTTTGGTGCAATCCTTCAAATAGAGGGTTAAGATGAGAGGCAATAAGATAATTGCTTCGTCTAATGGTATTTTTTTTGGGTTAATAGCTTTATTATCAAACACAAAACTGCATTCCAACTTTGCCAAATCGTGACAAGACTACAAAATTGAAAATTCCACTGGAAAATTTTCGACATGAGTTTCAAGTGCCATAATTTGAGCCAAGGAAAAATTGTTGATTTAAAACCAGTAAGAGATTAGTGGGATGTTCCAGGACTTGGTCATCTATAAGATTAACAACCTTTTGTGGCATATGCTCACTGATTTGTTTGTGAGGAGAAGGGGGACGTTGCACCACAAAGTGGAAAAAGCTTCCACCACTGGAGTTTCTCTTCACCAACAATATCCCAACATTTTTTGATAACAACAGGGGCAAAGCCATCTGGTCCAGGAGATGTCCTTGGCTTCATATAAAATAATACAACCGAGTTCATCATGAGCAGGAATGGCCATGGGAATACCTTTTCCTCGTGTTATAGATGGAAGAATGTTGCTCAAGTTTTGAGGTGAAACATCAGGAGAGGGAGAGGTGCATCTTGTTGTGAAGTGATCTTTTAACACTGTAGCAATCCCCAGTTTGGAAGAAACACCCATTCACCAGCTTTATTTTGAAGAGAAAAACATAGAGTTTCACCTTCATCTAATATTAGCAGCAACATGATTTATTTGTTTTTTGAATTTTAGTTTTTTTAGAGAATAAATTGTTCTCTAGATTAGTGCACCAGAAAGTCTCTTTAACTTCATACCGATTCTGGAGTTGAGAATGAAGTAAAGAAAGTTGATGATCTTGCTAAGAACTTGAAACAGGGTGAGTGTTCAAGTGTTGAATTTGAGCATCAACATTAGCTATCTTGTGAGGTATGTAACCAAATTTTCGATAGTTCCATTTTTTAGGTGTTTCAATTTTTGGACTGACTAGAAAGCGTTTGAAATTTCAGATGAAGTTAGAAGGATAAAAAATTGACAGTGCTGGCTCCATTGTTCCTTCCTTAAATTAGCATTGGGAGCGCCATGCATACAGGAAAATAACCTGTCCGTCAATTTCAGATAAAACTTCTGCAGTGACTACTATAATGTTGTCATTTTGAATCCATGACCACCTTGAACAGAATCAATCTTTTGAGCGACATGTTAAACTTTAAATAGTGTCCTACTCAATTTAGCTATATGCGTCCTGAAAACATTTATTCTCACTATGTGCATATTCCAAACTCTGTTCACCATTATTCGCATCTCTTGCATAATTTCTTTGAGTTCCAAAAGTGGCCGTGTCAATGCTTACGTTCTTGCAGACCTATACTGATCCAATAAAGATGAAGCAATTTACCGAGGAGTCACCCCGTTACAGTCAATTTAGAATTTCAAGTTATGGCTTTATAAAGTTCCAGTTATATTTTTGCTTACCTGATTCGTATATAAATATCAATCAATTTCTTGGACCTACTGATATTTAGGTACAGTTTCCTCCAACATTTTATCAAAATCTATATAATTTATTTTTAGCAAATATCTCGAGAAATTTTATTTCAGCACCAAATTTAATTACTAGTACCTTCTCGTGTGTGTGTATGTCCAGCTATTGAATGATGAGATAACTTGTCGGTGACCCTGTAGGGGAGAAATATCGCACGGAGCAAATCCACAGCTTCGTTTTAGCTAAGATAACCACCAACACGAAGAAGAAAGAAATTAGGAGAAGAGTCATTACGCGATAACAAGAAAGAGGCACGAAGAGCAACAACGCGATGAGTACAACGCGACATTTATCAAGAAGAACACGAAGCAGCAGCGCGAGAGATAGCGACATCTCCCAAAAGCCTAGCGAATAATACAAACTGAAATAAGATCAGCCAACAGAGATTTTACATGTGATCCTCAATTGTCTTCTACTAATATATTTGTCAATATAAGGATTCAAATGGTAAAGAGAGAGGCAGGTTGAGAAAGAATTCAGTCAAGTAAGAGAGCTAAGAAACACTTAGGGAGAAAAGAGAGAAGCCATTAAAGTTCAATCCAAGCTTTACTTCTTCCATTGTTATGTATCAAATACCTTTGTAATCGTTGTAAGAACATCACACATTCAATACTAAGTGCTTGAGAAAGATCATACTAGTGTCAAAGTGGTGTATAATATCATTAATGTTTGAGTTAATTTCCATGACTTAGGCTTTGTGTTATTATCATCTTTCGGGTGTAGTTGTGGGATTTTCCGCAACTAAATTTTGGCGCTAGAAACAGGGAGGGTTTATCCTCACCTGCTAGTATTCAGGTGGAAATCATCGTTTACCTAAGTTCGTTTGTTATTCTTACCACCACCGTTTTACTGTCCACCGTGAGAACTTGTTTGTTGATTGTTTGAAGTTATCATTGCTTTAAAGGTCTACACCACCAATACACTAAAGATCCACACCACTCTCCCCCCCTTTCCCACCCCGTAGTGCTAACAAAATGTTCCTATGACTTTGCAAACCTTCAATAAATTCGCCTTAGATTTCTCTCCCTATCAGCTGTGATAGACACAACACAATCTCCTTGTTTTGACTCGAAATAATCTCTAAAAGATTGTTCATCCTCTAAAAAACTATCCCCTCAAACCTTCCAAACAACGAAGATCCTAGCCATGCAAAGGGGCAGCTTTAACAGCGGAGATGAGAAGAAACTGCGGCTGTCATTGAAAACCCACAATATTGGATAGAATGGGTCAGGCCATATGATCCAGAGAGACCAATGCTAGATGTTGGTATAAACGACAAGAGAAGGGAAAACCAGTTCTGCCATCAAAGTCAAAATGAAGAGATTCTTTCCCTCCAGCGCGAATACGAAGCAAGGTTCGCGCAATGGAAAGAAACAGAAAAGATGCTGATAGAAGAACGAATCAATCTCGCTCAAGAGCATGGGCGACTGATGATAGAAAACCAGAACCTGGGAAGAAAGGTGCGAGATCATGAACTAGGAATAGAATACGGAGAAAGTTACAAAAGATCCTGTAGGGAAAGATACATGGAAAGGGAAGAAAAAACAAAACAAATGGACGGGCAACTGTGGGGCGAAGTGTACCAATATGAGTGAAAGGGAAAAAATATGAATAGAAGAGCAATGTATCAGAATGAACGAGGGGCGAAGACTGCTCAACACGAGAGTCACATCGAATCCATGGCAAGGAGAAACCAAGGAACCAGAAATGTGCTACGAACCACACCCATGTTAAGGAAAATTAAAGAATCGCACAACGTAACGCTAAGGCGAACCTACAAGGGAGACAGCGGAAAAAGCCACGCTGGAAGTCAAGTCCATACCCAACTCTGAAAAGTAAGGAAAGGAAAGATCATCTATCTCGCCTCACTCATCATGCGGAAACCATAGGAAAAGGAACAACACCTAAAATTCCGAAATGAAAGCAAGCTATGTATCGACTCAAAGAAACTTAAATATGAAGCAAAGTTCTTCCTATAAGCGAGCAAACAAAGGAGAAACAAAGTCCACGCGGCAAAGTTACAAAATTTTCTCGTAAGACCTCAATAGGTGCCAGCAAGTCACTATTTAAAACCTCTAACTAGGGAGGCCGGGACTACGACTGTGGCGTGTCAACTTAGTTTTCTTAGTCGTGCGACGGCGTTAAGCACGATCACGTAAGAGGCAACCATAATCCCTAACACGCGTTATAGTTGGGGCATCCTTGAGAAGTCACTATAGGGGCGAAATAAAAGCCGATCCACTGGAGGCCACTGAGAACGAACCACTGAGCGAAAAGTTCTCCGGCATGGGGTGTAGAAACATAGCCAGTGGAGATAGTAGAAGGACTGGCATGGTTCCTCACTCGTTCCAAAGAAACCCCACTTAGGGTGTGATCTCGCGCCCAGAGCCACATAGGAAAAAGGCATGAGGTCACAACAACACTGGTCGTTGAATAACTGGATGGGAGGAGCCCAACTGAAATGGTTAGGGGTGACTTCCTTTAAATGGCGATTCAAGGGGAATATAAATGGACGGCGCCCTCAATTAGGGAGCTGAATTGTGCCAAATATAGCAATGTGTTGGGGCTTTCTACTCACGGGAGTATCTAAGGCCTGGTATATTGCCGCAGAAATAACCTGAGGAGGTAAAAATACTAACACAGATAAGGAGAGATCGATGGACAATGACTCGCAAGAGCACATGGAACGGAGATTTCATCGCCCAATGTTGAAGACCCTACCGAAGGCGACCATAAGTCCTTTAAGTTCTCTATGTGGGGAGGAAATAAGACCTTACTTAGGAGGAAAATAAGACCTATAAAAGTTCATGCGAGTACCATTAACTCAAGGAGTGCGAAGGAAGCCGAGGCAACAAAAGATCATGTCAGCCAATGAAGGATCGCGCTGAGGCAAGCAACAGATCACATTAAAAGACAAACAAATGCGGAGCAGGCACATCTTTATTCAACTAAGTAATTATGAAACTCAAGACAAGTCTTAAAATTTATACACTAGCATAGTTACATGGTCTAATTGCTCACAGAAACACATAGTATCGCAGTAAAGCCTTAGAATCACATAAAACGCATGTTTGTGTCCTAATGTACATATATACGCATCTACATTAATCCCACGAATAAAGAATAGTATTTGCAAGGCTATAATCTTCCTTCAAAGATGGGAATCATAGGCAAGTATGGGGATGTTAAAATTTATATGCTTCCCATCTCCTCAGTCAGATACCTCAAAAGACGCATTTTTACAAAAAAGGGACATTTTCACAAAAACAAAGGCACAACCAGAAGAGAGTGACACAAAATATTAAACGATAATAAGGCATTTAGCCGCACATATACGCCTGCTTTGTTTTAAAATGATAATAACAGGAAGAAGAACATAGATCGAAAGTCATGCCCCCCAAGCTTGGGAGCGCCCAGAAAAAACCATGTAGCAAAAAGAAGAGTGTTTGAAAAAAAAAAGCAATCAAAAGGCAGACCAATCGCGAGAAAGAGAAGTCACTTAGGGGAAGTCACTTGCGAAGAATCTCCCTCCTCAGGTTGCGAAACGTTGGGAACACCACTCTTAGAAGGCGAAGCAGGTCCTCATCGATCCTGACCATCACCAGAAGCAGCTTCGATAGCTTCATCCTGTCCATCCTCTTCTGCGAACTAATCTTCAAAATAAGCATCCTCTTCGTCAACATTCTCCTCGTCAGTTTCTTCCTCACCATAGGATCGCTCATTCTCTATAACCTCTTCCTCATCACTAGACCCAGGCTCCACAAACTCATCCTTAGGCACGGGAACATCAGGAAATTCCCTAGTAGGGAGATTATTCTCAGTGGTGACGAGATCAGCAGTAAGTTGGGATTTCTTACAACGCTTCAACAACGCATACGTAGCCTCCATGACTTCCTTGTACTGCTCAGCCTCTGTCCTTACGCGAAAAAGCTCATTATTCGCCAAAGAAAGCTTTCCATACAAATCATTCGCCAGCTGCGAAGAAGAACCATTACCACTCTTGAACATCTCTAACTCTTGTTGCGACTTCTCAAATTTTCCCATCAGGGAATCCAGCTCAGCCTTCAAATTTTTCTCATTTTCTACGAAGAATAAAAATAAATCAGAACACTTAAAGGAAAAGGTAAGTCGCAAGACTAAGATGGGCCATCAGGGACACCTTTTTTATGTATAATCACAGAGTCTAATGTCTTCTGGTGCTGTTCTACCCAACTAACATACTTATTCGTTGCAACCCTATTCTCCTCAATTTTACCTAATGCCTTATCAAAGTCATCATTGGCCTCGATTCTAAGACGATTTCGAATCTTCTAAAGAATCACGCGAAGCTCATAGTTCTCTTTTTGACAATCTCGAAGAGCCTCTGCTCCATCTTCAATGGCATCATTCTTTTCATCAATCAAAGTTGTCTTCTCATCATTCAATTGCCTAATAATACCCCGAAAATATCGAGCGCGAGACCTAGAGGATCATACAACTACAAACAACTTCCTAAACTCAAGCTTAAGATGCTCATACTTCTGCTTATAATCCCCAGTATCATCTTCAGCATCATCTTCCTCATTCTCAGCCAATAAAAAATCTTTCCTAAGAGAATTAAAATGCACCAGAAGATCCTCCCTATCTATGTTCGCGGCAACAACAAGATCAGACAGGTCAAAAACTTCTGCAAGGAACCTCGCGATCCTCAACTAAAAGAATTATCCCTACAAAACAATGAAAGGTAAAACGAAGGAAGAGGAACACGAAAACACACCTGCTAACAATTCGTTGCGAACTCGAGCAGCATTCACCGTACTCACGTTGGTAGATAGCTCATCATTAAGTCTGCTGCGATCATTCTGGAGCAGGAAAACTTTGCCTTGAAGACTTGAAACTTCGGCTTTAAGAGAAGAAAGCTGGGTAGACTGAACACGAACCATGTTCGCTACCTTGTGAAAAAGTGGGGGTCTAACAACCTCACCCAATATTTTGCTTAACAATATGTATAGAATAACTCCAATATACTTTTAAAAGAATCAACTAGACAGTCAGACTCATTCTTAATAAAAAGTACATCAAAGAGTTATATCTCAATTTCCCAATTCAATCCTCACTCAAACAAATAGAAATCTGCGAGCCTAATTGAATACAGGAGAAATAACTTGAACGGTACCAAGGACCAATGTTCAAGGATCAATCAATTTTAATCAACAACCAGAGGTTGGATTTACAAATTGATCGATATAACGCACAACCTGTGATATTTCAATTATATAACAAAATATAATGCGGAAAAGAAATAACACAGACACAAAAAGTTTTGTTAACGAGGAAACCGCAAATGCAGAAAACCCCCGGGACCTAGTCCAGATTGAACACACTGTATTAAGCCGCTACAGACACTAGCCTACTACAAACTAACTTCGGTATGGATTGTATTTGAACCCCAATCAATCTCACACTGATCCAAGGTACAGTTGCACTCCTTACGTCTCTGATCCCAGCAGGATACTACGCACTTGATTCCCTTAGATGATCCCACCCACAACTAAGGGTTGCTACGACCCAAAGTCGAAGACTTTAATAAACAAATCTGTATCATACAGAAAAGTCTACAGGAATAGATAAATCTGTCTCCCACAGAAATACTGTAATACCCTGTATTTTAAGCTATTGTTTCGGGGCGGGTTATACCCGGATTAGTTAACCTTGTGGCTTAGTTTGTTGTCCCTTAGCCTTAGCCTAGGTGGGTGGATTGAACTAGAAAGGCTACAATTTAGGGTGGAAATAGAATAATCAATAATAAATAAAATTAAGGGAAAATGAAAAGATAAGTAAAATAGTTAAGAAAAATAATAGTAAGAAATAATTTTAGATTTGAAAAAGAATGAGAAGGAGAAAGAGATGGAGCTAGAGTTTTTAGAGAAGAAGTCTATGGATAATCTAGAGGAGATTGTAGCTAACTAAAGGTAGAATGTGAAACCCTTTCTCTTTTGGTGTTTATCTTTGGTGTTTATTTCGTATGCCTTTGAATTGTTAGGTTTCTGCAATTTAATTGAATAAATATATATCTCTTATTGATGATCAGACTTATCCTATTGATAGAAAACATGATTAGGTATCTCTTGTTAAAATTTTAGAATTTTCTTACACAAATTCACCGTTGAATGTTCCTTGTAATTTGGATTATAATTTCTGAAATTCTGGACAGTTTCATTTTGCTGTGATTTTGATGTTCTTAGGAAGTCTTAATGATGTTAAAATGATTTTAGGTCTTAACAAAACTTGTAGATAAATGTATTATCTTTCATTGTACTTTGGGTTTGCTTAATTTTAGAATAATATGAATTTACGGTGAATATTTTGGTAAAATGATGTTATCTGCCTATATTTTGTAATGCCTTTGTAAAATCAATATCTTTTGAGTGAGCCGTTAGTTTCATGTGAAATTTGGATATGTTATACATGATGGTGTCAGAAATGTTTATATGAAATTTTAAGACGATCGGATAAAGTTACCACTATGAAAAATATAATATAAAATTCTGTGGTTAATGTAATTGCTTAAATGCTTGAAAGAAATTCATGTTGTTAAGCCACGGTTGCTTGTGTTGTTTGTGAAAATGATTTATAAAAGTAAATGAGTTCATTTTTTACCGTTATATGGAACATGTTTCATGCTAACGGCGGGTAATGATCCCCGAGAGTTAAATGGGTAATGATCCCCATGGGAACTTGTGTTTCCCGACCATCAACGGCGGCTTTCCGTGCCGGTAAATGATAGGTGGATGTACGAACCAAGGTTTTTGTACCGTGAATGAAACGGGTAATGATCCCCGAGAGAAGATGGGTATGATCCCCATAGGAACTTTTGTTCCTGACCATCGATGGAGGATGTCCGTGCCGATAAACGATAGGTGGGTGTACGAACCAAGGTTTTCGTACCGTGAACTCATGGTTTCTCTGTGACGATATTAATACGTGAATAGATGTGTTGAATCACTGATGAATGACTTGTTGACAATTATTTTGGTATTGTAAACTCATGGGTTGTTGGTAACAATATTGATATGTAACTCATGTTTTGAAACTTAAAAGGATGGTTTGTTGGAAACATTATTGATGATGTTAATTAGTGTGTTTAATCCTAAATGGATGATTTGTTGGCAATAATATTGGTATTGTGAACTCATGATTGAACAAATAAATTGTATGATTTGTTGATGTATTATTGTGAAGACTTATTTGAAATCTTTATTAAATGATTTGTTAGAAACAATAGTGGTATTTTGAATTCACGGTTGAACAAATGAATTGGATGATTTAGTGAAAATAATATTTGTGAGGTAATGTTGTTTGTTGAATATATTCATTGAAGTTGCACTGTATTTCTTATCGTATGTTATTCCTTGATAAAATGATTTTGTTTCCGTATTTTTAGAGAATAGGGGTGCATTCTATTGAGCTGTCATCTCACTCCAATTGACATCATTGAAGATTTATCAGAGTGGTGCAGCGAAAGCTGGGAATGAGTAGCTTAGTGATTGAATTGTTTTATTGTATTGCTTGAAATGTAGTTTGAAATAATATGTTTGGTTGAAAATGTTGTTAAAGATAATTACTGGATTTATATGCTTAAATTCATGTTATATAAAGTTTAACCTATATTTTGTGTAAAAGTTAATTAACAACAAAAAAAAATGCATAAGTTTATTTCCGACCCGTAACGCTTCGAGTTCGGATCTCCATACGGGTTTGACCTTGGTCCGGAACTCGGGGTGGTACAAATACCTACGAGTTTTGTTCCGTATTTTGATAAATCAAGGTGAACAGGAACCAATCGATAACCCGGACTTATATTCCCGAAGAACAACCTAGAATTATCAATCACCTCACAATAATCTTAATCGACCAGCAAAACAAGATATTGCGAAATCACAAACGATGAGACGAAGATGCTTGTGACTTCTTTTCTATCTTTCCTATCGGAGAAATTAATCTTAAGCCAATCTTACGATTGTACTCAAATACGATAGAAACAATAAGATCAGATCACGCAACTACAGAGATAATAGTTGTGTCTGGCTTCACAATCCCAATGAAGTCTTCAAGTCGTTAACCTACAGGGTCTCGATAGAAACCTAAGGTTAAAGGAGAATCGACTCTATCTTATACAACTAGTATCATACAGGAGGTGTGGGGATTAGGTTTCCAAGTTGCTAGAGTTCTCTTTTATATAATCTCCAAATCAGGGTTTGCAATCTAAGTTACCTTGGTAACAAAGCATTCAATATTCACCGTTAGTTGAAAACCTGATTAGATTCAAGCTAATATCTTTCAACCGTTAGATCGAACTTAGCTTGTCATACACAAATGAAATGCACGTTTATTTAGGTTTGTGCAACTGTACCTAAATGTGTACACCTAGTTGGTTCAATAGTAGTTAACCAATGGTTAGCCATATGAGCACTTTCATATCAACCTTATTCATCTTCACCATAACTAGTTCAAGTGACTCAAATGAACTAGTTAGAGAGTTGTTCAATTGCTTAGATCTCATAGAAGTATACAGGACACAATCAAATCAAAAACGATTTTGATTCACTCGAATCAATTCATGAACATTATAGCAACGGTTTGCAAATATGCATTCCTTAATTTATAAATGTATTAGTTCACGAATAAACCATTTTTAGAAAATAACCCACTTAAGTACGCATACGGGTACGCATACTTAAGTACCTGGACTGAGCTTGTTTTCAGTTTACAAACTCCAGCAGAAATTCATGGGATGTGAACTTCCGACAGTACGCGTACAGGTACGCGGACTTAGCTCCGGTTATCCTAAACAGCAAAGTACGCATACTTTGGTTCAAGGATTTTGGACTTACACACATATGATTTCACATATAATGTTTATATCCATTCAAAGTTATATATTCTAAACTCTCATTTCAATCATTGAAACATTCTTAAAGGATGTTATATATAGCAGTTATTCACACACTATTTTTCATCAAAGCATGACTTTCGTCACGAGTAAAGATGAACTTGGCCAAAGCGAAAGCTTACCAACACATATTTCGAGAAAAAGATAAGCGAGATAAACTCGGCTCAAAATAGAAAATGTGTTTGATCGAAGTCTATATAGCAATACGACTTTTGTCTCAAGATAGGAGATAGAGTAGATAGACTTTTGAGTGATAGATAATTTCAAGTCTCCACATACCTTTTTATCGATGAAGTTCCACCAGTTCCTTGAGTAGTTCTTCGTCTTTGTATGATGAACGTCGTGGAGTCTAGAGCTCAACTACATTTTCTGCCCTAGTCCGAGACTTATCTATAAATAGACTAGTAATCAAGACTTATAGTTTTGGAACCTAAATTTGACAAACAAGCTTGAGATAGCAACGCTTGCGAGTTCGACCGAGCAATGCTCTAACACCTTGCGATAATCCTCGACCAGAGCAATCGTACGACACATATTCTAAAAGGAAACACGAATAGCGTTAATAGGACAACATAATCAGTCCAGAGCAAGATTACAGAGTATTGGACCTACCAAGTAATCAAACGCAAGATGTTGATCGAGAGAAAGTTCGGAGCTAAAGTCCCATCCAGACTGAGAGGCACCAACAGAAGGTTGTGGAACAAGGTTTAATGCCAAATCGCGAACAGGAACAAGACTGGGGTCGGACGTGGAAAATTTAGCAGCTGAGGATATCTTGGAATTAAAATTCGCAGCAACACCCTCAAGGGAAGATTTTTCAAATAGCGTCGCACGAGAAGAGTGAGTGAAACCACTCGAGCCCATTCCCTTATCAACATCTACAGTCGAAGACTTCGCAAACGAAGATGGCACGACAGATTCATCAACCTTGGCTGAGGCAGACACATGGGAAGACCCCAAGGTTAAAGGATTAACCACATTGATGAGGGGCTTATCCTTCGACACGCACCTGGACTTGTTCCTACTCTGGCTAAACTTGCTGGTTTTCGCCTTCGTGGGTCTATGCGAAATAGGAAAATCCTCACAGTTGAATTCCCTTCCTTCACCCTCGAAACCATCGCCTTCTTCACCCTCTCCCTCGGTCTCCTCCTCATCAAAAAGATACTAAACAAACAGAAATTAAAACTAGCAAACAGAAGCAATAAAACTCATCTGCGAAGCAATAATTCACCCTACCTTTTATGAAAGCGAAGGTCTCTTCCCTGAATTCACGTCAGCAAGCTCTTTCTTTCTCTTCTCAGCAACAATCTTCTCCTTATTCTCAAGGGAAGCCAGCTCTTTCGCCATCTACAAGCTCAAAAGAAACACATAAGGAAAGACTGTATAATGAAATAAAATAGAGAACAGAGAAGAACACATACACAATCCTCCCGGTCAAGCCAATTGAACTTCCAAGGACAGTATGCAAGAGTACCATGCCCTACAAGTGAAGCATCCGGAGCATCCCGTGGAATCCCGTTTGGATTACAACCCCACAAAAGCGGACCCTCAATGATCAAATAAAACTGCATCCAACTAGGATCGCTAGAATGACGAAGGAGGCTGTTAGTGTTACTATGCTGATCCACAACGTCCATGAGCTTCTTCACATTATCTTTCAACTTCGCCCTAGTCAAGCGAACGGCCCAATGCGATCCATCTCTAACAACCCAATTTATAGCATACTGCTGAAAGAAAGATTCAACAGTATAGTCCGCAGGGTCATAAGGGTCCACTATATCTGGAGAGAGAGATTTTCCTACACCATTCGCACGAAGCGAAAACTCATGGATAATACGAATCACATCCCCACTCAATTGATAAGAATCTCGATCCATCCTCGTGAGAATTTGATAGAACAAGGGAACCTCGGGGTCAAAGAGAGGAAACGGAAGACCAGCCTTTAGTTGTCCAAACGCGACAGGCATACGACTCACGCTCCAAGAACCCTCTAGAATTTTCTCCTCGCTCAAAGGGATAGCAGGCGATGAACCAGGAGGGACAATGATCCTAAAGCCCTTATCCTCTAGTATGGTTTGATAGCTTTTAAGAGCATCGACCCACTTTTTAGCAGTCTTACGCTTCGTACTACAACAAACATATGGGGATGAGTATGGGGATGTTAAAACTTCAAAAGACAGTAGCAAGGGCGGAAGAATGATCACAATCATACCATGGAAAACACAAAATGATTAACCGAGGCAAAACTAACTTACCGAGAAGATGATGGGACAACAGCAGCAGGAGGGGTACGTCTTGATCCGCCATAAAACCAGAAATGAAGAGTTCAAAAGAAGAAGATGAACAGAGAAGGAAGAATAAGAAAAATAAACACCATCTTTTTTTTACCTCTCTCTTAGATATTTATCCAAAGGAAAGCAGTAAAGACGTGCCGCTTAAAGAGGAAGAAACCGCTAACACGTGTGGCGGTTACGCGGAAATTACGGCAGCATGTCGAATAAGATAGAGAAAACGAAAAGACAGGGCTGACACGAAACATTGACTAGGGATTCTCGCATTATTCTACTTGCAGAAGAACAACGCGAGAAGAGGCAAAATGTAGGGGCGAAATATCGCACAGAGCAAATCCACAGCTTCGTTTTAGCTAAGATAACCACCAACATGAAGAAGAAAGAAATTAGGCGAAGAGTAATTACGCGATAACAAGAAAGAAGCACGAAGAGCAACAACGCGATGAGTACAACGCGGAATTTATCAAGAAGAACACGAAGCAGCAGCACGAGAGACAGCGACATCTCCCCAAAGCCTGGGAAATAAGACAAATTGAAATAAGATCAGCCAACAAAGATTTTTCATGTAATCCTCAATTGTCTTCTACTGATATATTTGCCAATATAAGGATTCAAATGGTAAAGAGAGAGGAAGGTTGAGAAAGAATTCAGTCAAGTAAGAGAGCTAAGAAACACTTAGGGAGAAAAGAGAGAAGCCATTAAAGTTCAATCCAAGATTTACTTCTTCCATTGTTGTGTATCAAATACCTGTGTAATCGTTGTAAGAACATCACACATTCAATACTAAGTGCTTGAGAAAGATCATACTAGTGTCAAAGTGGTGTATAATATCATTAATGTTTGAATTAATTTCCATGACTTAGGCTTTGTGTTATTATCATCTTTCGGGTGTAGTTGTGGGAATTTATGCAACTACAGACCCTGTCATCAACTACAATTGAATGACAAACAAGGTCACGCCGAATGTTATCAGATGAAATGAAATTTGCATGAGCTTTTTCAACGGAAAAGAGATGTTCTTTTTGCTACGCGGTAAGGCGGTTTTCTTGTTCGTAGGAATCATATAACATACAATGACTTTCGATGTCATTGGATTTGATTATTAACATTGACTGGCTAGTTGACTTTTTTTGTTTGTTATCTAACCAATCCGGTGACTGAATATTTTGATTACCAACATCCGTCGGTCTTCATTAATTTGGTAAGTTTGACAGCAAACTACTTCTTCCCAAAGTTGAACATTTGTTGTAATAGCTATTTGCTTTTAGTCCGAGTGTAAGTGCAAGCCCTGCATCTGTTAGTATCAACTGTTATTGATCTTTCGTTAAATATCAAGTCACCTTTGTTGTCTATATAAGGTTGTACTCGAGAGTCGATTCTTCAGTTGGTCAATGAGAAACATTTTCCTTTCCTCATCACAATTATATTTCTCTATGGTTAAAAGCTAGAAAGGGACTGATTTTTTATTTCATGTTTCGATTTCTTGATTCTCGTTCTTGATTCGAAATGGAATCAAACAGTTCTAAGGTATCTTTTCATTTGACTTGGAAAGCTCCTTACAGTTTGTTAAAAAAATTGAAGTTTGGTTTGACTAATGGTTCCATCCAAACCTCTAGTAATGTGCAAAGTAAACCACACATACATAAAGAAAAGCTATTAACAACCCCGCCAGGAAGACCTACTATCGGGCAAGATCTGATTTTGTCGAATATGTGAAACATGAGACTAAAGCTGTCCTAGTGAGAGAAGTGGGTTTGAAAACATTAGGGAACTTGTCTGTGTTAACACTAAACAAAAACAAAGACAAACCCTAGATTGCCGTTTAAGTTACTACCAGAATCCAATCCTTATACGTTGAAACTGATTCTCTTGAACAAGTAAGACAACTTGCAAGTCGTCGTTATACTTGTTTAGCTATTCTGCCCTATTATAACTTATGCAAGGATTGCTTGGTGAAACCAGGTTAAAAGAAGTAACAGCGAAAGATGCAACATATCTATGGATACTAAAATATTTTCAAGCCATGAGGGTTTTCCGCCACTTTGCTGCACCACAGAGCAAGAAGCATGCATAGGTACTTTACCGACTTTGCTGCACCACTTTGCTGTAAGTGATTTCGTCTAAATCGAGACGCCTGCAACAAAAGTTACATGAAGGACGCGTGTGAGTAGTGGTCTAATCGACTCAGACGATCAAGTCTAAAAAGAAGGACTGCATTTAATGAAGGATCATAGGAGACGTGGACGAATCTACATCGTATCAGAAGACTCGGGCGATCTATACTATAACCTAAAGGTGATACAGCACGAGGTCCCTAAGGAAGAGCAACACGATGACGTGCGGAGCGAGATGACTCGGAAGGGGAACCAAGTAGGCCATCACGAGGGATAGAATAGAGCTCGTCCGAAATAATTTGAAGATGTACGATGGCTCCAACAGCTCGGCGAGATCAGACCTTCACGAGTCTAATATTTCCTATAAATACCAGTCCATGTAGAGGGAAATGGACGACTTATGTAATTTTAGATGGTCTTTCTACAGAGAATTCCTGAGAGAGATCTAGATAAAGAGAGAGTGAGAAATCTAAGTGATATTTGTAGCTCTTTCAAGGGTAAGACCCTAATCAATAAAGAAAACATCTTCTTTCTCGTAGACGTAGGTCTTCATGGCCGAACCACGTTATATGCTTGTGTTGATCTTTACTTTCATGTTCTTTACATCTTGTTTATCTTTGAATCTTGAATGTTAGTAGTTTTATAGCCTTTAGATCTACTTGGATGTAGCCATCAGAAAAGATGCAACTATATTTTGGTGCTAGAAACAGGGAGGTATGAAGATCTAATCTACCTCCATAGTAACATCTCTATATTATTTTCATAATTTCTTTGAAAGAAATGGATTTCACACCAATGTGTAGAATTCTGTTCAAGTTCATGAGTAGATCTCGGACTCAGCACGATCCACACGATCAGTGAAGTCTTGAAGAGCCTCAGAATCATCAGATCTACATGTTTTTCACTCATTTTCTTTAAGATTTTTGTTCTTTTAAGATTTCTTACATCTTCCTCAAGACGCTCAGGAGAGTTGAAGATCGGAGTGAAAATGGAGTTTTGAACACTTCAGCACTCAAACGATCTCCTCCATGAAAGGGATGGGAAGAAGTTTAAAGTCAATAAACTTCATAATAGAAAATATCACCTTATGAAAGTGTAAAAGACAAGTTGTTCTCGATGTTCTTCATCTTTTTAAACTCAAGATATTCCATAATCTTATTCTTAGAAATCTAACTCTAAGTCAAGGGGAAGGATTAATGAGTACATAATCAAACATCAAACTCAAAGTTTGTTCAAAATCAAAAGTTTGAAGATACCGAGAAATATTTCCTAAAATGGGAAGATATGCTCAATAGTCATAACTTGGTTTTTTCCTAGTAAAGGTATGACGTGTAGAAGGAGGTATTTTTCTCGAGAAAAGAGACAAACAAAACACCTTTTTCTAATCACCAAAACTTTATGCAAGTAGGGAATGTTTTGACATCTTCACATGTCTCCAAAATTTACTGCAAAGTCTTCCTGTACTAAACTGTCCAGTCTGAACTATGACTTAGAAATTGCACATGACCTGCAAATCTAGGGTCCCATTTTTCTGTTAGAAAAGACAAATTAAGCATTATTGCATATATTGCATTTAAGGCGATGGTGACGAGACGATCCACTCGCACGATCCAAGGTGAAATTGGTGGAGCCCTGTCTGGAGGCCTAGACGAGATGGATCTTGGTGAAACTATGCAAAACGGTGTACTCCCAGGAGAGGTACAACCCGATAACCAGTATCAGGAGGGGTTAACTAATAATTCTATCTCTGACGAAGAGGGAAATCCCTTCGAAAGACAGAATGACATCCATTAAAATCAACTAGGAGGGTTGAATCGTTTGCAAAGGCAAACAGTAAACAATGAGGAGAAGGAAGGCGAACCTTCTAACCTCGGCGATATCTCTGCTACTATCGCAGCCATCCTGAAAGCACAAGATGCGTAGGATGAGAGAATGAAAAAGTTAGAAAGACGTAACAGGAGGCTAGAACGGAGAAACCGCAGGCTTAAACGCAAAACAAAGAAAAAGGTGCCACTCCCTACCATAGAGGAGACCCCCGAGGAGGAGAATCCTTTTGAGAACTTATAGGATGATAAGCGAGTACATACCCTGACACCTCGAACGAGGAAACAGGAGAGCGCTTTCCAAAGGGAAGCCGAGAAGTCCTAAACGAGGAAGAAAGCCCGTCCGAGGGATCATCCGATGTCGATCCAAAGCATAGACGAGAAAATAAAAAGGAGGACGAAGTAAAAACCAACTGCATGGCCGAGAACCATGCAGTCGTAGACCCCAAGAGAGGGGAGACTTCAAAGTCAACTCGTTCTAAAATAGTGACGTACGCCGAGCAATCGGACGAGCATTCAGGGCGATCAAGATATCGCCGCCCAGAAACTTCCTACTCCCCGAAAGAGCGCAAGGACGAAGGAAGAAGGTCGAAACGAGGCACAATGACGACAAATTAAAAGCTCAACTCTGTCAACTCGAAGCGATGTGCAGAGAGGCTACAGGAAAACAAGAAGGCAAAAAGTTGAAGGAAGTACTGCAAGAGGCTGGACAGACTCCCTTATCGGAGAGTCTGCTAGCCCAACCATTTCCAAGGAAATGCTCGCTCCCAATGTTAACAACTCCCTTCAATGGGACCGGCGATGCAATCGAACATCTCAGATCCTACCGCATGACACTGACACAGGGGAGTCACTACGAGGTAGTGATGTGTAGGTTCTTTCCAGCCAGTCTAAAAGATGAGGCCCTAATGTGGTTCAATAACCTGCCAAAGGCATCGGTTAAATCGTTTGACCATGTATCCGAGTTGTTCTTAAAAACATAAATACATAACAGCCGAGTCAAACCCGAAATTGACATACTGTTCCAGTTATCCAGGGGACCGAACAAGTCACTCCGCTCTCTGGTAACTCGTTGGAGAAAATTATGTGCCGAGATCGGAAGAGTCCCAGAGGCCTATGCGATCTTGGGCTTCAAAAATAGTCTAAGAAAGACAGACCCCATATTTGTACGCATGTACGAGACCATGCCACCTAATCTAAGGAAACTGAGAGAGATTCAAGAGGACTACATAGCCCTTGAAGAACTCTGAGATGGTACTTATGACAAATTGGTAAAAGGAACCAATAGAGGAGCAAATATGGTAGAACCACAGAACCCTCAAGCGCCAACCCAAAAAGCAGGGCGATCCAACAATGGATCTACCCAATTCGATAAACATCGAAGTGGAGGATGGAAAGGGCGAGACCAAGCCCAACAAAAGAAGGGAAAGTTCGTAGACCGAGTCTACACGAAACTAAACACACCTATATCCGAGATATTTAAGAAGATCGATGGGTAATGTAAGATCACATACCCATGGAATAGAGGACAGCAGCCCGAGCACGCTAAGAATAGAACAGACTTCTGCGAGTTTCACCAATTCTATAGCCACACGACAGACTCATGCATAGATCTGAAGAAGATGGTGCAATACATGATTGATAAAGGAAAACTCCAGGAGTATATCGCACAGCCAGCGATCCAACCAACGGTGGGAACACTCGTACATCGCGTAGAAATACCACGCGAGGCATAATACTTGGGATGCAATACGATATCGCACTCAGCTATCAATGCTCCCACACCTGAAGGAAGTATTACAGGACGAATCCACAAGCAAAACTTCGAAGGTGACGAAGTCTTCAGTGTGGCGAAAGAACCTCCTATGCAAGAGTGGATGAAAATACCTATCATTTTTTCAGCCTCGGAGGAACTTGATGAAGGACGAAACCACAACGATCCATTAGTGGTTACGGTGGCTATCTCACTCCCTGAGCAGGAGGGCGAGAAAGAAAATCCTTAGGTATTGCCATGGGCCATGCCTAAAATACTAATCACGGAGGAAGTTCTGTCGAAATCTTGTTTTATGAAAAATTCATGCAAATGGGTCTTAGAGATGAATGCCTAATCCCCTCTACCTATAACATATTTGGCTTCAATGGCTCATCGACCCGCCCAAAAGGAGAGGTCACCTTAGAAATTCGAGTAGGAAAAATCCTCACTCTAACCACTTTCTGTGTAGTAAATTTACTTTCACCCTACACAGCCATTGTCGGGCGATCCTGGGGTCCATGGGATCAAAGGATTTGCCTCGACCTACCATCAGAAACTAAGGTTTCCGACACCCGATGGGATCGCAGAGATCATTGGAGACTCAGGCGAATCTAAGTACTGTTACAACATGGACGTACAGAATGGCAAGAACAGGGTAAATTCCCCGAAAGCAAAGAAGAAAAGGGCCAAGAATGCTAAAGCTCATGCTGAAATCGATGCATTCATAATAATAACAAATGAAGAAAGGTGCTCGGACGATGTACCAGCCTCGGACAATGTCCCAACCTCGGACTCATCCTTGGAGTCCATACAGAACCTCTCCGATGTGGGGGAGCTTAGGTCAAACTTCTCGTCCTCGGAACCTACAAATGAAGTAAATATCATAACACCCGAAAATCCGGGTATGGTAAAATTGGAACTCTCCTCGACAAAGAGGAAGAAGAAAAACTAATACGCGTGCTAAAAGAATATTCTGATTTCTTCACATGGCATATGGAAGATATGCCTGGGATAGACCCAGAAGTCTGTTGTCACCACTTGAAAATTAACCCAAAGCACAAGCCTATACGGCAAAAGATGCGGAAGGTGGCACCAGAATATCATGTGGCGATTCAAAAAGAACTAAAGAAAATGGAGGCGTCAGGAGTCATCCGAGAAGTACAATATCCGATATGGATATCTAACATGGTGATAGTACCAAAGAAAAATGGAGGAGTACGAATATGCATTGATTTTAGCGATCTTAATAAAGCCTGCCCAAAGGGAAGTTTCCCGCTCCCCAATATGGTTCAGCTCATAGAACAACCTATGGATATGGATTGCTATCCCTAATGGACGGATACTCGGGCTATAACCAGATCCCCCTCGCCGAGGAAGATCAAGAGCATAACGCCTTATTTACTCCTCGAGGTCTATACTGTTATACTAAAATGCCATTCGGACTAAAAAACGCAGGCGTGACTTACCAAAGAATGGTGGAGAAAATGTTTGACAGATGGATATATAAAACCTTAGAGGTATATGTGGATGATATGCTCGTCAAGAGCAAACTTCCACAAGACCATGCAAACGATCTCAAACAAATTTTCGAACAAATAAGGAAGTTTAATATGAAAATAAACCCAGAAAAATGTACCTTCGAAGTTACCTCGGGAAAATTATTGGGATACCTGGTTACTAAGCGGGGCATCGAGGTCGACTCGGCCAAGGTACAGGCTATCTTAGAGATTCCCTCGCCTTCCACAGTCAAAGACGTGCAAAGACTCAATGGTCGACTAGCATCCCTAGGAAGGTTTATAGCTAGATCGTCTGACAAATGTAAAGAATTCTTCAATACCTTAAAAAAAGGAGAAAAATTCTCATGGAGCGCTGAGTGCGAATAAGCTTTTCGAAAAATAAAATAACATCTAGCTACTCTGCCTATATTACAAAAGCCTAACCCAGGCGAGGATCTTTACATCTACCTATCGGCAACTGGCACTTCTATTAGTGAAGTGCTCACTCGCATAGAAGAAGGGGCGGAAAAGCCTATTTACTTCATAAGAAAAACTCTGACGTCTGCAGAGAAGAACTACTCCAAAATCGAAAAGATTGTGCTGTCCTTGGTTTACGTGACGCAAAAGTTGCGAACGTATTTCCATGCCCACACGGTAACGGTTATTACAAAAGCCCAAATAGAATCTGTTTTAGACCATGCCGATAGGGTAGGAAGAATCTCCAAATGGGGAGATCAAATCAAACAGTTTGGGGTAAAATATCAAGCCCAAATGGCAATAAAAAACCAAGTTGTTGCAGACTTCTTAGCTGACTTCCCTCTAGACGATGCCGATGAAATTGAAGAAATCCCCGGAATGGAGGACGAGCTAGAAGATCCACCCGAGATACTTCGTTCGGAGAGCCCAAGATGATAGGAAGTCTTCGTAGACGGGTCATGTAATTCGGAAGGATCTGGCATCAGAATGGTCTTTACGACTCCGACAGGCCGCAGGATCGTCTATAGCTTAAGGCTAGAATTCCCCGCTACTAATAACATAACCGAGTACGAGGCAGTCATACATGCTCTACGAGTGATAATCGCACTAGGCATTGATGTAGTGAGACTCACAAGTGACTCACAGCTTATCGTCCGACAGATAGATGGAATATATCAAGCTTCCGATGTATGTCTGCAGCGATATCTCCAACTCGCCAAGCATTATATTGGGCAGATATCAAACATCACTTTCCGACACCTTAACATGAGCAATAATAGGCACGCAGATGCCTTAGCTTTTATAGCCTCCATGACGATAGATCTAGATGCCATAAATGTAAGAATCGAAAGGGTACTACTTCCCTCCATACCCCTAGAAGTAGATATGGAAATCCTTAACATGGACACAACTAGCCAAAACGAGGCTTTGCCTGAGAACGATTGGAGAACCCAAATCATAAAATACCTAGCCAACGGTGAATTACCAAGGACCAAAAGCTCGCACACAAAGTAATATCCCGATCAGGAAACTAGCAACTCAGAGATGGCGTGCTATACAGACAGTCATACCTGGGACCCTTGCTTAGATGACTTTCCTTTGCTGAGGGCCAGGAAATTCTAAAAGAAATACACTATGGTTACGCCGGAAACCATAGTGGAGGAATATCTTTAGCTCACAAAGCCAGGTTACAAGGATATTTCTTGCCTCGCATGAACGAGGACTTGAAACAAATGGCGAAATCATGTCTAGAGTGCCAAAAATTTGGTAAACAAAGGCATGCACCATCAATAGACCTAAAATCTGTGCTTAGCCATTGGCCATTCGCCAAGTGGGGGGTCGACATCGTCGGACCCCTACGAGTTGGCACGGGGCAACGAAAATACCTAATCGTGGCTATGGATTATTTTACCAAATGGGTAGAAGCCTCAGCCCTCAGGCACATTAGATATCACAACGTCTTTAAATTCCTTTTCGAGCACATCATATGCCGCTTCGGTATCCCAGCCGACATCGTATCAGATAATGGGGCCCAACTCCGAGGGAAGAATATCGATCTCCTCTTTAAATGCTTCAAGATCAGGAAGAATAAATCCACACCAATCTACCCCGAGAGTAATGGCCAGGCAGAGAACACTAATAAAACCATCGCCGACATGCTCAAAAATAAGCTAGATGGACATGGGGCTAGCTGGTGTGAGCAATTACACAATGTTTTGTGGATTATCGGACCACGCGAAGAGAAGCAACATGGATGACTCCCTTCGCCCTCACTTATGGAACAGAAGCGATCATACCAACTGAAGCGATGATCCCGACGACCAAGACCGAGGCTTGTGAAAAGAACCTAAGCTCGGACATGATACTCGCTAAGCTGGACGATCTCGAGGAAAACTGAGAAATAGCTCTCCATAAAATAGAAAATTACCATTGGAGGTTAGCCCGAAAATACAACAAACGCGTTCACCAGAGGCAATTTATCCCAGGCGATAAATTCTGGCGCGAGATCCCACTATACCAACGTGAGGCAGGAAAATTTGCTCCCATCTGGGAAGGACCACTCATAGTCATCGCCAAGGCAGGCGATGTGGCATACAAATTGCTCAAACCTAATGGGAAGAACTCGAACGCCCTTGGAACATCAAATACCTCAAGCAATACAATGCTTAAACAGCTCATCGCTTAGGAAGATAAAATCTGAAAATAGGACTCGAATCCTTACTTGTAAAAAGTCATGAAACCTTACTTGAATGTACTAAGGGATTACGAACCCTCTTTTGAGAATAATAAAATTACTCCATTTGTGTACTTATTTCTTGCAATTTTTTGCAACCCCTGTTTTTTCTTCGATTCACCTTGATTTATTTATTTTTCTTGCAATTTTTTGATTTTTGTTTTATTTGTTCTTGCATAATCATATCATATTTGCATTATTAAAAAAGCCCATCAAGATTATGGCACGGTGCTAGCCACACCTTCCATTCTACAATGAATGATGCGGGTAAAATACTTAAGTTGCCCGAGACGGACACATACCTAAGGCAATGCCATCTAGCCGAATGAAGCAAGATGAAGCCGGGGACACCCTAAGCTACCTAAGACGGGAACAGACCTAAGGTAATTCCATCACGATCACGAAATCAAATGATGTCCTGCCATAACAGGAGATATCCAGAATCAAGGTACCCACCTTTGGCTAAGGTAAGAATCACTTGACCGAGATATTGCCCTACAAACAATGGTTAATAAAACCGGGGAAAGTGTAACCTAAACAGGACAATATTAAAAACACGAAGCCCATAAAGGCATCATACCAAGGAGAGAAAGGGAATGTGTTATGCCTAAAGCCCAACACTGTAAGAGATGCCCTATCCAATTAAGGAACTGATCACTCTTTGGATTTGTCACCCATGGTTGGACTGATAGTATACATAAAACCCCCTCAGAGCCATCAATATAAAAATATGATGCAGAAATAATGTAGCAAAAAAAAACTATCATATTAACAAGTACTTCCATTACAAGTAGTATTTGCCTCGAACATATGAGGACTTTTTAAACAAAAGTCAACATAATAACACCTCGTCAGGAGCATCTCACTCGGTATCCACCAGAACCTCAGACGAAATCTGGAGAACCTATATCGCTCGAATGGGGCATCCGCGACTCTAATCTCGGATCTGCACCATCATCACGAAAAAACCCATCCTCCTGCAATCCCTCATCGCACGACACGTATGCCGACAGACGCTTATATATACCTTAAAATATTAGGGCAGTATTTTATACCTCAGCATCCTCAGCAACTCGGGCGATCGGCAAGAAAAAAACAATAGCTCACACAGATCATAGATCTTCGAAGGACGCGACTCATCTTGCATTAACTAAAAACACAAGAACCTTTGTCACCTGTAGAATGGCAATCCACGCGGTAGCAGAAATTGTTTCTAAGCTAAACAGTGTAGAAAATCGCACAAGTATGAAGTATTTCCAAGCTAAAACCGTGTAAAGAAATACAACGGCGGATGCAAATCTTCAAGCAAAAAGACCAATCCACTAGCAGATAAACCAGTTTCTCTAAGACATCAATGGGCTAAAGATGACAAACAAACAGATAGGTCTTTATGATAAAACATCAGTGATGATCTAGAAACACGAACAAGAAGAACCCACGAATCAAACAAGTGAGAGGGCATACCATCATGCTCAAAAAGACATAAATAAACACTTCGCCACCATGGAGGACGAGAAGGAAAACTTATACTAGGCATAAGAAACCTTTATGAAAAGGAAAGATAAAATTAAAAACTCTGAACTCTACAGAAGGGAAGAAAAGAATAAAATCCAATTCACCATCAAAAGAAGGCTTTTATAGGAATAAAAGTCCTGAGGAAGCTAATCGGTACTTATCCAAAAGAGTTAAGACACGACGACCATAAAAGAAAGAGAAAGACATTCTCTATAAACCTGTGGACAACCAACCGGCTCCCCAAGTCCAACAGGTAAAAGCGCACTAAAAGTGCAGACGTGGCGATAAAGACGGGACGGTTACGAAGTTTTTCCCCCATCATGCCCTTTGCATGATGAAAAGAAAAGGAGAAAAATGTGTGAGTAAAATACCCGATGGCCACGTATAAACATCTCAAGGGATGGATTCATGATAAGGTGATAAGATAGAAGCACCGAATCTTACTCTAAAAAGTGATTTCGTCTGAATCGAGACGCCGCCACAAACGTTACATGAAGGACGCGTGTGGGAAGTGGTCTAATCGACTCAGACGGTCAAGTCTAAAAAGAAAGACTGCATTTAATGAAGGATCAGAGGAGACGTGGACGAATCTACATCGTATCAGAAGACTCGGGCGATCTATACAATAATCGAAAGGTGATGCAGCACGAGGTCCCCAAGGAAGAGCAACACGATGACGTACGGAGCGAGATGACTCGGAAGGGGAACCAAGTAGGCCATCACGAGGGATAGTATAGAGCTCGTCCGAATTAATGTGAAGATGTACGATGGCTCCACCACCTCGGCGAGACCAGACCTTCACGAGTCTAATATTGCCTATAAATACTAGTCCATGTAGAGGGAAATGGACGACTTATGTAATTTTAGATGGTCTTTCTACAGAGAATTCCTGAGAGAGATCTAGATAAAGAGAGAGTGGGAAATCTAAGTGATATTTGTAGCTCTTTCAAGGGTAAGACCCTAATCAATAAAGAAAACATCTTCTTTCCCGTGGACGTAGGTCTTCATGGCCGAACCACGTTATATGCTTGTGTTGATCTTTACTTTCATATTCTTTACATCTTCTTTATCTTTTAATCCTGAATGTTAGTAGTTTTATAGCCTTTACATCTACTTGGATATAGCCATCAGAAAAGATACAACTACAAGAAGAGCTATAGCATGGGTAGATATGTAGGTATATTGCTGTGAGATGTTCCCAGTAATCCATTTGAGCAGCAAACGTTTGTTGTTTGGTCGGATGAGATAGAGATTAGATAGCTACTGTAGTTTATAAATACACAAAAACAAACCTAATATGTGCCCCTTATCCCTTATCAAGGGGAGAAACTACCAACTTCAATGTAGCACAAATGGAGGCCCACAGAATTAGCCCCACTTAACAATAAGCATCCAAAACTGACTTTCACCGGCCAGAGAGGCATCATCGTAAATCAGAATTACAAACATCAAAACAATAACAAAAGCACAAAAACAAAACACTAAAGAAAACGTGTAATAGGAGAATGTCGAGCACGTTATTCCATTTACACTGGAGACGATTTTCCCTTCCGTGCAGTAACTACTGTTAGTTGCTAAATGAAAATAATGTCGAGCAAGTAACGGATAAATCCCACGATGATGTCCGCGTATAATTCAGCAATGAAGACAACCCCCACATAAGCTATTCCAATGTCAAAGCAAAGCAGGCCTAAAGGGAATGTCCAGCCACTTATAAGCATCCACGTTTGGAAGAACGCACAAACCGTGAAAGTAACAGAATTGACGAAAGCAGTTACAGCAAACACCACCCTTAAAGGCAACCGTAAAAAGAATTCGTCTTCGTCAAAGGGAGCGGTATGGATGGAGAAAAACATACCCAAAGATATAAGAGAAAAGAACAAAGATAAACCTAAGTAATGAAGAAATGGTACAAAATCTTGGTTCTTGAGTAAGACTGGACGACCTGAATGTGAGTCGTTTCCACCAGGTGCGGTGAAGGCGGATGCAAACGTCACAGTTGCTATTAGAGCCGATATAAACATACAATTATTTGATGCTTCTTTTAACCATCTCTCACCTTCTTCTCTAAGATCTCTATGAGTTTCGGTGAATACTTGGTAAGCATATTGGTTATTGCAATTCTTCATAATCAACGTATGTGGCGGAAGTGGACGTTTTACGCGCTGCATATAACCCAATAATAACAATTAATGTGCATATATTTGTATGGGAGTGCGGGTGCACACGTGTATCTGTATATGTACCATTAGCATTTTATGAGACATGGTATATGTTAATTACATACCTGAAACCAAACACATTCCCACTGCATCCATTGTGCTGCTCCGCGAACGTGCCAGGGTTTATGTGTTCCAAGCTTAGCAGCAGCGTGAAGTGGGGAATTACCACCTTTATCAATTCCCACGACCAACATATCCAAGTTCCTCTTTGTATTAGTTGACGATGACTTCAAAAAGTCTATTATGGCACTTCAATTGACTCTGGATATACTTCAATTTTTTCTTTAAACATCTCTACGATACCCAACTTAGTTGCCAAGATTATTGGTCTCTCTAAAACTCTGTTATTTATTGTCAACGGATGTTGGTACTGCAGGGGAGGATCGTCATAAGTCATCATCCATTGACCATAATCTTTTTCAAGTAACTTCCTAAGCAGTTGTAGTGCATAAGAGTGCTTGAGTTTTGCATTGTAAATGACTTTGATAACCGGCAAACGCCAAAAACCTGCATTAGTACAGGATGATGTAGTAGATGAGTATCGTTTTCAGTGCGAATATTGACACTCGTAAATGGTGTATGTTTAATCTAATTATAAGAATACTGCTTGAATGATTGCGTCCCTCCGTCCCAAATTAGATGAGCTAGTTGGTTTTAAATTTTGGTCCATAAATAGATGAGTTATCTTACTAATCAAGAGGATATTTCTAAAACTATTTTAATTGATTATTGTTACAATAAGTAATATGCGTAATTTGATAGTCATGTTTATATTCGTTATATAGGTGTTTTAAGATGCTTTTCAACGATATATGAAGTTTACGAAAAACCGTGGTATATTTTAAGAGATAAATCATTTCTAAGTTTTACTAGTTATTATCCATAAGGGTATAATTGTCACAAATACTTAAACATACTCCCCTTTACTCCTTGCCTTAAGAATTGTGCAAACTACAAATAGCACATCTAATTTGGGACGGAGGGAATATTTGACATAGCATCTGAGCCGAAGGCACATCAATAAATATCTTTTATTTGAATTTCTACCTCTACATAGCCATCTGAAGTAATGCTCGAATTTTTCCTTACGTGAGGAATCTGGTTGTAATCCATCATGTGTCCTATAGCTCTCGATGGGGATACCTGAAATTACAAGTAAATTTAATTAAACTAGTAAAGAAAGAAGTGGTGTTTGAACCATTATCAATACTGATGATGGATAAAACGAGGCATTTGTAGAACCTCTATAGGTAAAACTAAAACTCTAATTAAGATAAAAATGGGACTCACATGTGTATATAATATTTACAACCTTTGTGGCCAAAACAAATAGTGAGGCCCCAAGGTACTGTCGAGAATACATAGTTCCACTCTTGAAAGAAGAAGGTGAGAGTGCTAACAAATGAGAGGCCATGGCGCCATCGCCATTTCTGCTAGAAGCAAGGTCTGGGTAAATCTTCATGATCTCCAGTGCCATATCTGATTTATATCAGCAAATTCGAAAGAAAGAAAAATATGTTCAATTATTCTTAACAAGGTCGGTTGCATCATGCAAAACCTAGTACCAAGCAGAATCTACATGAATATTGTTTGTTACCATAAAATTCGGAAAGAACAGCAGCATTAAGAATTGTTGAGCCATCAGTCCTCATTGTCAATGGGACAACTGATGTGTTTTGTAGTTGTAGTGGTAAAAAGGTTCGTTGCTCGAACTTGTGAAGGATTTTTGAAAATTAAATAAAATTGTTTCAATAATAATGAGAAAATACCGAGACTCTGGATTCCACCATTGACCAATCAATTGATAAACTCTAATCAATATTCATGCAATATTCTTATTTAAAGTGATTCTAATATTTGCCTTTAATAGATTTTTGAAGTAATAATTGTAAGCACGAAGCATGAAACATCAAAAGTATTAAAACCAAGCATGTCCCATCAAAACACTTCACAACTACTCAATAAAAACCAATTTTTCTTTTAAGTTCTATGCAAATAATCATGTAAAATAATTGCAATAAATAATTAAAATAGAACTATACCACTTTTCATGGAACAATGGCTTCCTCCGTCGCCTCGGCTAAGGAGTTTAGCTCCTCATATTAACCACTTGCTCAAAATACATATTTGGTGTTCAAAAGTTGATTAAAAGAGTGAAAAGTGTTAAGCAGCGGGTTTTGTAACAAATATAATCGTTACAGAACCTATTCATACAGAGAACTGTTGCGAACTGAAGCTAACTGTTGGAAAAATTGTTACAAAGGGTATATAGTTTGAAAGCTACGGTCACAGTTTCTGCGACTTTCTTTTAATGCTGTTTCATGTTCTTCGTCTTCTCCGGCCACAGCTGCACCAGCAGAAATTCGTTCTCTTCCAATGATTTTTCTGGCTTCTCTAAGGCTCTAAACTTTCCCCTAAACTTTTTTGCCTCTCAATATGACTCGAATCAACCTATATATATCCACCAAACCCCAAAATCTCTCGAGTTAATCCAAATATTATCGTTATTTCTTAACAGCACGTTACGGGATTTTAATCTTCTTTTTACACGTCAACTTGGTTTCCAAACTCTCTTAAACTCTCTCAGGACTGAATAAGGACTCCATACACTCCAATCTTTCCGTAAACTCTTCACAAACTCTTTTGTAAACCGAAAACAACTCAAAATATGAATACTCCCTGTTTTGCTCCAACACGGATTTCTATCCCTGTTTAATCGATTCTACAGCTCATACCAAACTTGTTTATCCTTAACAGGGTTAACCCAACGAAAATCATCCCTTGAATCTCTTTAAAAATCGTCCAAAAATCAAACAGAAATTCTGTTTTCTGACAAAAATTTCCCGCCAATTTTTTGTTTTGAAAATTTGAGAAATGTGACCTCCCCCTATCCAGTGCCGGTCTGTGCTTAGCAGCTGCTTGGAAATGGGTTACCCCTTATCCAAAATGAGAGTCCGAATAGCAAGTGTCCTCCCAGGAGCCTTTAACAACTTTTCGAGCCAATTTTGCCGCAAAAGCCTATTTCTCCAAAAACACCTACAAAGGGATAAAATACCAAAATTAGTACAAAAATGGGTAAAAATATACACAATAGAGATGAAAATAGACACATAAATGCGTCTATCAAATACCCCCAAACTTATTATTTGCTAGTCCCGAGCAAATTAAAACTACAAAATAAAATCCTAACTCACTGTCGCAGGCATCGTCGGTTGCACTTAGCATGTGCAACAAGCCTTTAAACCCCTAGGTGGCCCTAGCGGCCGAGTTATAGTCTCGGGAGGGTTTACCAGAGGTGTACCCACAAAACCTTTACTCCAGACCCTAGCTATCTACGCAGAACCTTGGAATGCACTAAAGAATCTCCTTGGTTGGCATACTTATTGATTACGGGAGGAAGTACCCTGATGCGAAATTCCAATTGCTGTATACTCAGATATACTAAAATTCATATATAAGTGACAGAGCTCTACTCAGATAGTCGCACTATGGACATCAATATCCGCAATCAAACAAATCACATGGAAGGATTAAGAGATGGATATAGAAATAGATGGTTGCGAATGGACTTCAATGCCAAGATGAACCTATGACCTAGTGGATTGAGATACTGGTCTGGACTAATATCAACTCAACTGGCATATACAAGGGAACCAGTGGTCGATAATCCTAATTCTTTATTAACTCGTCTGGCATATACAAGGGAACCAGCGGTCGATTTATTGAACACAATTTTTTTTTTTTTTTTTTTTTTATTTTAACGACATGATTAGATCTTTTGGATCCAAGCGCATGCTTCTTGTCAGCATATTACATGGTAATTATCGTGGATCCTGCATTCCACGCTTGTTTAGGCGACGGAGACAGGGAGAACAAACACATATTGCTATCCAAGTGTTATTTATTCCGATTGGTCTAATTGGTCTAGTCTTTTTTTTTTTTTTTTTTTAGTAACTCAATCACTCTATTTCAACCCAGCAGACATCAACATAAAAATTTGCAAAAACAAAAACAGAAGTAATAACATGATTCCGAGATACGGTGAAACTATCATGTTATTTCTAACACCTGAGCTCCGTGCTTTTATGAATAGACTCTTATAGACGTTTCCATCTAATCAGATTGGTTCCTCACTCCTAAACCAAAATGCTTCCATCCACTTAGATTAGTTAGTGCACTCCTTAATAGGCATAAATTTCTAGACTCTGGAGTTTATAATACAACTAAAAAGTTTCTCCCATACCCCCAAACTTAAATCTAACATTGTCCTCAATGTTCTAAAGATAAAATTAAAAGCATGAACAAGGAGAAACTGTTACCATTTGAAGAAAAAGAGTGAAGGAAAGATATTACCGTGTTGCATGAACCATGGGTTACCTCCCAAGAAGTGCTAAGTTTAAAGTCTTCAGCCAGACATCAAGTACCATGAAATGGCTAATTCCCTTTCAAATCATATATCAGTAGTCGAAATAACTGTGGGTCATCAGAACCAAATAGCACTGCCACTAATATGAGACAACTGCACAGGACTAGAAAAATTAACAGACAGAGCACAACCTTATTGAAAGTTTCTTGCAAGACAACTGGACCTATCTGGGGCGCCCACTTGGGATTCATATGGATGTCTTGACAAACAGATTTATCCGAATAACGGGTCTCTAATAGATGGATTTCCTCTTGGATAGTATCGGGAGGATCGGGTTGTGGAGTCTGAATAGACTCAAGTAATACCTCAAATGCACTAGGCTCGAGTCCCAAGTTAGGGACTACTAATGGGGAAACTTGACGATCAGTAGAACCATCACTACCCCCAAACTTAGGGTAATCACTACTCTCCGTAATACCTTTAACTATGGCTTGAATTTATGGATCCTCAGAGTCTTTAAAATACTCAAGAGCTTCTTCCAGTTCTAAAGTTTGGTCTTCTATCTCACCTAAGATAATTGTCTCATCAAATTCATCTAAAGAATCACCAAACAAAGTGTCGTCCCAACTATCCAGAACTAGATCCTGAACCAAAGTACTAATCATATTCACTTCCTCTAAATCAGAAGGTTGTCTGGTAACATTAAAGACATTTAGTTCAGTGGTCATATTACCAAAGGATATGTTCATGAGTCCGGTCCTACAGTTGATAACAGCATTAGACGTGGCTAAAAATGGGCGACCTAAAATCACCGGTATTTGATTCTCTGGGTCAGGGACAGGTTGTGTATCTAGGACTACAAAATCCACAGGATAAATAAACTTGTCGACCTCAATAAGAACATCTTCTATCACACCACGCGGAATTTTAACAGACCTATCAGCTAACTGTAGTGTTATCTTGGTGGGTTTCAATTCACCAAGTCCCAGTTGTAAGTACACATGGTACGGAAGTAAGTTCACACTAGCTCCTAAGTCAAGTAAAGCTTTTTCTACCCTGTGTTTTCCTATCGTGCAAGCAATGGTAGGGGCACCTGGGTCTTTATACTTAGGAGTTGTGGTGTTCTGAATGATCGAACTTACATGACATGCTAAAAAGGCTTTTTTAGGGACACTAAGCTTTCGCTTTCGAGTACACATATCCTTGAGGAACTTGGCATAAGCCGGAAGTTGCCTAATTGCTTCTAGTAACGGAAGGTTTATGGTAACTTTCTTAAAAACCTCCATACTGTCATTAAAGTTGGATTCATTCTTTGTTGGTACTAGTAGCTGTGGAAATGGGGCTCTAGGAATAAAATAGGACCTCTCAGGAACCGAATTGACATCATCAGAGGTTTTATCAATCTCCTCAGCTGTGGATGGTCCTGAGGGGTGAACTACAGTTTGCTAACTTTCGGGCATGTTTACCTTATTGTCTACAACTCTACTACTCCTAAGGGTCCTAATAGCATTCAATTGATTCGATGGTTTTGTACCTAATTCATGAACTCCTCTAGGGTTGGGTTGTGTTTGACTAGGAAACCTACATTTTTCTCTCAGAGACTCATTTATCAGACCTACCTGGGTTTTTAACTCGGAAATAGCCTGACTATTTTCTTGTCCTATCTTGTTACTAGCTTGTAGACTTAGTTCTACTGATTGCTGAAATTTTGCAGTTTGCTGAGTTAACAAAACAAGAGATTCCTCTAGGCTTAGGATTTTCTTATCCGACTGATTCTGAAATTGAGCTTGTCCCGAAGGATTCTTAGCATAACTAAAACCTGGGGAAGCATTAGAGTTACTAAACTGACCTTGATTATGGTCCTTAGACCATGCAAGGTTCGGATGGTTTCTCCACCCAGGATTATAGGTTTCTGAATATGGGTCAAATTTCTGACGATTATCGAGTCTAGTGTTATTATAAATATCATTGGCTTGCTCTTCATTATTATGGCCTTCCCAAAAAGGCTCCAATCTACCACTAGTATGACCCATTTCTAAAACTTCTAACCTTTTAGCTATCGCTGCAATCTTGGCATCTGATTCAGAGCCTCCTTCTACCCTATTAACGTTTCCTCTGCTTAGAAGAATTGTTTTCCGGGGTTCCCTACTATTTTCCCATTGTTGGGTCTTTTCGGCGGCTTCATTCAAAAATGCCATTGCCGCATCAACAGTTTGGTTCTCAAACCCACCTGTACACAAAGCTTAAACCGTGGATATTGTGGAATAATCTAAACCCTCATAAAGGATCTGCACTAGCCTAACCTTTTCTAAACCATGGTGAGGACATTGTGTTAACAAATCATTGAACCTTTCCAAATACCTATACAAAGATTCTCCCTCTTGTTGTGAAAATGTGCAGATTTGCGTCCTAATAGACGATGTTTTATGCCTAGGGAAAAACTTATTGAAAAAGGAAGATGTAAGTTGTTCATATGTTTAGATTTACTCAGAAGTCAAACTATACAGACACGATTTGGCTTTATCTTTCAGGGAAAAGGGAAATAACCTAAGTTTCAAAGCATTATCATTTAAGCCTCTAATTCTTAGGGTAGTGCAAATTTCTTCAAAATCCCTAACATGGAAATAAGGGTTTTCATTTTCTTTCCCTAAAAAGATTGGGAGCATCTGTATGGTCCCAGGTCTAAGCTCATAATTGGCTTCTGTGTCAGCTAACTTAATACACGAGGGACGAGTGGTCCTAGTCGGATTCAACAAAACTTTCAAAGTAGCCATTTCTGGTGCTATCGGAGTATTGGGGATTCTCTCCTCAGTAAAAGGAGTACGTTCAAAACAGGACTCTCCGAAAATCGGATCTTCTAGGTCAAGGTAATCGAGACGCTTTGAACTGCTAGGTTTTTCTTTAACAAATCTACCTAGGGCGTCTCTCTTACGTTCAGGCATACACACGAATTTCCTAAATTGGAAGGGTAAGCAATCGCAAAACAAGGACGACTCAACCAAATCAACCCTATTGATTTCTAGCAAACAAAAAGCATGATGGCTCCACTTAGATTGTTTCTAGACCAGCTTCTACTCTTCCAAGAGACAACTGGGTATAATTTTAGCAAACCTCGTAGGACTATCCGAATAAAGTAAGTCGAAGAGAAGTAGGAGAAGCTCAGGGGAGCTTTGATACCCCCGCCTCTTTGGCAACGTTTCCCTGGGTTACAAGGCGGCTCTAATCGACTTACAGTAATCTTCCTGAACTTTGAGTTAGGCTAACAAGATACCCAATACGATCCTTTTGAACGACTTTCCTATAAGCTCGTTACCCTATCGGTCTCGTTCTAGTCAATATTTTAAGCTTAGGTTCGCGTTCGGTATTGTTTTCCTAAGGCGGGCAAGAAGAGAACGGTGATGAAATCCGAACCCTTATCTTGTATGGCCAGGCCTTGCCCTTTACTAGGAAAATAAAAGTTCGTATTCAGTCCTCAGCATATATGCATACGAAGGAAGACAGTAACTCGCTGACAGGGGATTCGCGAGTGTTCAGAATCTTACCTCCCGTTCCAGACGGGGGATGAACCGTTGAAGTCGACTCGGGCCAGTGACTCATGTGTCAGTGTACGAACCCGAGGGGCCGAGACGATATCATAATCGTCGTCCTTCCCTGCAAACAGTTTATATATTTAAGGATACTCTTCCGTAGGGTATATAATAATAATAATAATGTCCCAAAGTTCACAGTCCAAAGTTCAAAAATAAAGTGCAAAATAAAAATAAAAAAAATTACAAAAATAAAAGATATCCTAATACAATTTCTAAAAAGAAAATAAAAAGAAAATCTAAAATAATAAAAAAAAAAATCTTCTTCTCCACTCCTTTGGATTCCTCTTTTCCTTCCTTTTTGGGCGATGCTTTCCTCTTTTAGCACTTTTTCCTTTCCTTTTAGCCCCGCTCCAAATCTGAAAAGAATCAAAAAAATACCAAACCAGTAAAAAAGCACAAAAATAAATAAAAATAAAAATAAATCTGAAAACCCTAAAAACAAGTCCGCGTCGGCGGCGCCACAAATTTGATGTGTTTTATAGTTGTAGTGGTAAAAAGGTTCGTTGCTCGAACTTGTGAAGGATTTTTGAAAATTAAATAAAATTGTTTCAATAATAATGAGAAAATACCGAGACTCTGGATTCCACCATTGACCAATCAATTGATAAACTCTAATCAATATTCATTCAATATTCTTATTTAAAGTGATTCTAATATTTTCCTTTAATAGATTTTTGAAGTAATAATTGTAAGCACGAAGCATGAAACATCAAAAGTATTAAAACCAAGCATGTCCCATCAAAACACTTCACAACTACTCAATAAAAACCAATTTTTCTTTTAAGTTCTATGCAAATAATCATGTAAAATAATTGCAATAAATAATTAAAATAGAACTATACCACTTTTCATGGAACAATGGCTTCCTCCGTCGCCTCGGCTAAGGAGTTTAGCTCCTCATATTAACCACTTGCTCAAAATACATATTTGGTGTTCAAAAGTTGATTAAAAGAGTGAAAAGTGTTGAGCAGCGGGTTTTGTAACAAATATAATCGTTACAGAACCTATTCATACAGAGAACTGTTGCGAACTGAAGCTAACTGTTGGAAAAATTGTTACAAAGGGTATAGAGTTTGAAAGCTGCGGTCACAGTTTCTGCGACTTTCTTTTAATGCTGTTTCGTGTTCTTCGTCTTCTCCGGCCATAACTGCACCAGCAGAAATTCGTTCTCTTCCAATGATTTTTCTGGCTTCTCTAAGGCTCTAAATTTCCCCTAAACTTTTTTGCCTCTCAATATGACTCGAATCAACCTATATATATCCACCAAACCCCAAAATCTCTCGAGTTAATCCAAATATTATCGTTATTTCTTAACAGCACGTTACGGGATTTTAATCTTCTTTTTACGCGTCAACTTGGTTTCCAAACTCTCTTAAACTCTCTCAGGACTGAATAAGGACTCCATACACTCCAATCTTTCCGTAAACTCTTCACAAACTCTTTTGTAAACCGAAAACAACTCAAAATATGAATACTCCCTGTTTTGTTCCAACACGGATTTCTTTCCCTGTTTAATCGATTCTACAGCTCATACCAAACTTGTTTATCCTTAACAGGGTTAACCCAACGAAAATCAGCCCTTGAATCTCCTTAAAAATCGTCCAAAAATCAAACAGAAATTCTGTTTTCTGACAAAATTTTCCCGCCAATTTTTTGTTTTGAAAATTTGAGAAATGTGACCTCCCCCTATCCAGTGCCGTTCTGTGCTTAGCAGCTGCTTGGAAATGGGTTATCCCTTATCCAAAATGAGAGTCCGAATAGCAAGTGTCCTCCCAGGAGCCTTTAACAACTTTTCGAGCCAATTTTGCCGCAAAAGCCTATTTCTCCAAAAACACCTACAAAAGGATAAAATACCAAAATTAGTACAAAAATGGGTACTAAAAATATACACAATAGAGATGAAAATAGACACATAAATGCGTCTATTAACAACCATTGATGGGGATGTGAATGTGCTTGTGATTCCTCGGCTAGTAGCAGTTGTATTTAGAAATAACAACATATCTTTATGTCCATACATTGCTGCCCAGTATATAGGTGTCTCACCATTTAAGTTCGGAACTGATATTAGCAGTTTATCTCCTCCACCATCTACTTCTTTCTTTAAGATTAACATAGCCATCTCAACAATACCCGTCCTGGCTGCCTCATGTAACACTGTGTTCCCTTTCCTATTAGACACCGACAGTAACCTTTTTGCCGCCGGCATTATTCTCAACAGTTGGTTCATAATGTCAGCTTGGCAGCATAGTGCACACATGTGAAGAATGGTATCTCCAGAGACACTACTAACTAGAACGTTGGTGTTATCGTCTTCGCTATCGATATCAGATAGTGCTTCCATTTGCTGCAAGTTATAAAAACTTATGATGGCATCCCATTCTCCTCTTAGTGCCGCTCCCAGAACATCAAAGCGGCGATTAGAGGTGGCGCTGTTCATCTCTTGGAGCTTGTATTGATATATGTATTATCTTTCTCTGTGACTTTTTTGTAAACTCTGCTTATGATAGTCAAGCTTTTGTTTTACAGATTAATCTACTTATAAATAATTATTTGGAAGGTGAGAATACACCATGATAGCCTAGTTTGAACATGAAATGAGGAGACATCAAACATGTGACACCGATTTTCCTTTTTCTCTTTTATTTGGAAGTATCCGATGGGGTATCTTTCCAAGGTCCTTTTGAAGGAGGCTCGCTCCTTTTGAAAACACCATGATAGCATTTGACTCTAAATCGTTGCTTTGGAAAACACCACGAAGATTGAAATTACCATTGCTTTGGAAACTAAATCGTTTTACATCTACGTACACTTTTTGAAACTTGTCTTGATAGGTCAAATTTGTCAAGTAAAATGCGTCGGAAAACCTTAACGCAATTTAAACATAATGGATGTTAAACGACATAAGAGTAATCCATACATTATTTGTGGAGCCTTTTCAAACCTTGGGATTTAAAGAAAAGCCTCCACAAATATTCACATGGACGCTTCATCATATTTGCAAAAATATGTAGGAAAACATTGGTCTCTGGTGTGTCCCCCTAATATTGGGCTGTTTTTGTAAATTTTCCGTACCTATTATGCTTGTTAATACAAAATTTTGCTCTTAAGAAATAGAAGAAAAAAAACACAGTAAAACAATACTACAGCTTGACTGCTTGAGTGGAAGTGTGGAAAACGGTACCCGATGTTGTACTCAATGTCAGCAATTCACTAGAATAATTTCAACACTACCGTGATTATCGGATGCGATATGTACTGAATTTTTTGGTGGACCCTAATGCTCAGCTGGAGCCAAATAATGAGCCAAACAGTTATTTCAATGACTTTTTTTAGTTTTTTTTTTTTTTTAAATTTACATATGAGACTATTTTAGAGCAAGTCTTATGGTGGAATTCATGTTATTTCATGTGTGGATAAATTGTGGAATGTCAAGTCTAATGGCTTCCAAGTTGTTGTTTTCCACCGAAAATCCAAGCAGTGTTCCATGGCTTCGTGGAACGCCCTGTGGAATCCATGGAAACGCTAATCAGACTAGGGTAAAACGCTATTCAGAATAGCGTACTAGATGACAGAAAGCGTCAATCAAAATAGCGCCCAACACTAATCTTAATAGCGTAAAGCGCTATTCTGAGTAGCGTTTTTTTCCTAATCCTTAGATTAAAACGAGCCAATGAAAATCTAATGGCTGGATAAAAAAGCGCTAATCTTAATAGCGTAAAGCGCTATTCTGAATAGCGTAAAACGCTTTTCTTATCAGCGTTTCTCTGAAGCTATTCTTATTAGCATAAAACGTTATTTTAATTAGAGTTTTTACGATTCCACCACTACACTTGACCTTCCATGAACTATTCCAAATGCTGAGGTGGCATGGAAGATGGAAGATGGAAGATGGAATTCTTCCCCCATAAGACTTGTTCTTAGGACACTACCTTAAGTAAAAGTATCAATTTAGAGCATCTCCAATGCTTGGGGTAAAAGGTCATCCTATGTGGAGGTATTATTAATACCCTTTAGTTATGGGTCATTCACTACATGACAAAAAATAACAAAAATATGACTCTCTACCTAAACTCCATCTCCAATCCTCAAGGTCCTATCTAACAATTTTGTCCAAATTAAGAGACAAAAGATGATATGGACTTAATATCCTGGGTCATGAAGAGAGTCTAAATAAGACTTTCTCCTTTACCCCCACTTGGTCCTCACATGGACATGTCATCTCCTTTTATAACCTTCACCCTAGTGTTAGAGATGAAAAGTTGGTAGAAAAAGTCTTAAATCCTATGTGTCATATCAATTTAAGACCTTGACCCTTAGCATTTGGAGATGCTTTAAGAGTCTTTTTGATTGACAATAACCTTTATTAATTAGTGCATTTAATCCATGCATCTGTTAATCAATAGATTATTAAAAGTGCAAAAAATAAATTTTATATTAAAAGAAAAAAATAATATTAAAATAATCAATAGAGGAAACCTTGGTTATACTAATATAGGAAACCTTGACTATACTAAACAACACCGGATACTTCGAATTCTGTATCTGCAACACTCATATACTCCGTATCTACTGTTAAACATCTAATTCATATATCCTTTTATTGTAGAAATTTATAAAGGCTTTTTCATATCTAACTACAGTTTCTTCCAACACTCCACCACTTGATATTCGACAAACTCTAGTAATCTCAAAACTCATTTAACCCCAAAAACTAAAACACTGAAACCACAATCCTCTTTCTATATGTATAAAAATTGTAGCAATGCGTTAATGGAGAGGTATCTTGTTAGTGACTACAATTACATGACAAGGTCATGTTAATTGTGGTTTCTAGTGTGAAATTAGCATGAACTTTCTCAATGGGCAATGGTAATCAACTTTTCTTTTCCTAGACCTCAATATCTAGGCCTATGTATGGTATTTAATGGGCTTTCATTGTTCAGAGATAGGCCCAAATTCCAATGAACTCTGTTCTGGATGACGGGTGCATGAATCATGCATGTTATGGGTCGTCGCTGGTTGGGGGCATTTGCCCCTCCAAACCCCTAGAGTTTGTCAGGATGACTGTAGGGAACATGTTATGAGCAGGATTCGGACCGCCTTATTTTTTAATTTTTTTTTTTTTTTTTTTTACAAGAACCTCCTTACAGTCTTGCCAGACTCACCGAAGAATTTGCACCTTAAATGCACCGAGGGAGATCGCACGGACCCAGGGCAGCATTCGGTGCATTGGGATAGGGATGGGGCAAAAATGTGCCCCACCCATCCTCACACACGGTGAGAATGCGGTGCAAATTTTCGGTGAGTAAATCATTTTCGTAATTTGATATGGTTTGTCATTTATCGAGAATTGGTCACAGTATAATCATCAGCAAGCTAAAGAATACGAGTATTACTTTACAAACTTGGGACTACCGACTACAATTTCCAGCAATCCATCGCTAGTCACTGGTCAAAGTAGAGATTCATGAAGTTAATATCAAAGAACACGATTCGATATTAGTTCTACTTCGGACTAACCAAGGTCCAAGAAGACAACAACATAAAATACCACTGGGGTTACAATGGTTCTTATCCAATCCAAAAAATAAATAAATAATACTCCCTCCGTTTCTGGAAATGAGATACTTTCATTTTTTTCATTTTAACCTAAAAATAGGCTAAAATGAAAAAAATAAAAGTATGTCTTTTCCAAAAACAGAGGGAGTAGTTCTCAGATTTTCCCTCCATTTCGAATTCTAATTGTAAATCCTTCCTAAAGCTCTCACATTTTCGGTTAAAAAAGCAGTTCCATGTTGTGGCAAACTAGGTCATTGTTTCGATTATTACTCTCAACTTAACTGTCAATCTACAAAGGGTAATAATCGAGATCCGATTAAAGACAAAGGCTTCTCTTAAATGTAGCCCACATTTTTATTAACCATAACCAATTTAAAATAAGTGTTTAGGCTAACCAAACGTACCTTTATAATCATTCGACATAGCCCATGAAATTATATATATTTATTATATATAGCCCATAGTAATAAGATAATCATTAAATCCTTAAATCAACGTGAACAAAAAAGATTAAAAAAATTAATTATCTAATCAAGTTTCTTATTGGATAAAGAGTATTACATTAACTAGTTGGAAGCCTAACAAGCTAACAACATACTACTACATTAATTGAACAGGTTGTTGTACTAGCCTACCAGCGAGCCTCATGGGTAACCTAGCCAAGGGAGCCGAAGCGGATGGGGGGCTAAGATTGTGTCACAAGGGAGCAAACTAACTCTACCTTTCATGTTAATTTCTGCAATATTACGCCATAATTAATGTTTTTTTAAGAATAATCAACACCTTCAATAAATTTTAGAAAGAAAAAAAAAATCATCTTATGGGTTTTTTGTTTTTATAGATTATGTTTATATGGTTCTAGGAGAATAGTCCTAGGAAAGAATTAAAATCTTAGTTGATTCCATTGCGATTGATATTGTTGTGGAATTTTTTTAAGGAAACAATTAGAATATATATCCCGATCAATTTTGGTATAATCATGATTAAGCAAATTTTATTTCGAAGGAAATAAAAATTAGAGTATATTTTGTTTTGGGGAAAACATAAGAATTAGGGTTTATATATAATTGTTTATACAAGTTTTCAGTATCTTACAAGTTTGCTCTAACATTCCACCGATTCTTGTTTGCTTTATAAAAGTTTTCAGTATCTTGAACTCTCATTCAACAAGATTTTGGAATAACAATTACCGGATATATTATATACATAAATTAAGAAACATATATTGAGATTGCTCAATTAGAATTACACTAGATTTGTGCCCGTTCTACGCACCAGGCATATTTCTCTTCTCATAACTTTTATATAATTTTCTTTTACGAAAACTGGCATATAACCCATGCCACCACTGGCATGTAACCCATGCTACCACCGTCCCGTCTCGATGTACTAAACCTTGATTGCAAATTGCATGATATCATTCTATAAGGTGTGGCGGGGCTTCTCCCCCTCCCGTCGCGATGCATTAAACCTTAGAGTTGCAAATGAATTTGATATATGTGTTAAAAGCATTTTTAACATAGTACTAACTGTTGTAGGACAGAAAGATGATAGAGCATAACTATCTTCGTAAATAATCCACAGAAACATATCACCTCACACCTAATTCTCTACAATATGACGTCCCCTCACCCTCGATTCTCTGCAAGAAGTGTACCCGCAACTTCAATATAATCGGCTTCTGCAGGTGACAACAATTTCACTTCACTACAGGAAAAATATACATTTACAACTGGAAAAATACAACCTTTTGTTAAAGGTCGTAGTACGTCCCATGTTTTATAACCTTTTTCAAAGAAAGTGTTGTAAAATGGCATCACTACCCACCCCTAGAACCAAAGGGTTGCGACAAGAAAACAAACGAGAACTCTTTAAGAAAAAGAGTTGACATCAACCATCCTTACACTTCACAAGTTTGGGGTTTTTGTGTTATTTTTGTATGAAAATATACAACAACCTTTATAAGAGTTGTTGAAGACAACCAAAATATGAAAATAAAAAATAGTGTTGAGGGGATTCGAACATGAACCTACCATGCGTTAGACTAACATATCAACCATCCTTACACTTCACAAGTTTGGTTTTTTTATGCCTTTTATTTTTAATGGAAATATATAACAACCTTTATAAGAGTTGTTGAAGACAACCAAAATATGATAATAAAAAATGGTGTTGAGGGGATTCAAACATGAACCAACTATGCGTTAGTCTAACACATCAACCATCCTTACACTGCACAAGTTTGGGTTTTCTATGTTATTTTTTTATATCAATGTATAACAACCTTTATAAGAGTTGTTAAGTAAAATATAGTATGTTGGAAAATGAGGTTGCAAGGATTTGATCCTGAGCCTCCTGCGTGCAAGTCCACACCATCAACCATGCCTACACTATCACAATTCTATAAGGTTTGTGGTTTTTTTTATACTAACTTCATGTCAACCTTTGATGACCTTTATAAGAGTTGTAATAACAAAATATGATGTTCAAAAATAAGGCTCAGTCGCCTGAGCCGCAAACAGCGCGAAGCATTCTCTATAAACAATCACAAACATTCCACAATGACAATGCACTTCTGTTAAATTTTTGTAACTGATGGTTAAATTTTTTCACTTTTGCAAAATTTTATGCACTTCTGCTAAAAATTTCACTTCTGCAAAATTTTACGACAAAATTTTCCGAGCCAGGTTCAGTATCAAAGTCTACTATGTGATAGTACAAGTCATCAACCATCCTTCCGGATCACAATATTGGTCGTTTTGTGCTTTTTTTTCATCACTATTCACAACCTTTATAAGAGTTGTTGTAGAGGTATAAACACTTCCGCTAAATTTTTCTCACTTGTGCTAAATTTTATTCACTTCTACAAAAAAATTCCCACTTTTGCTAAATTTTCTAACTTCGGCTAAATTTTATTCACTTTTGCTAAAATTTTCTCACTTCTGCTAAAAAAAAATGTCATCACTATTGACAAACTTTATAATGGTCCACTCACGGCCATGTTTTGATCTTGGAATGGAATCTTACCTCTAAATGGTCTTATTGTTTCTAATTAAGTCACTAGAATTTAAATTTTATTCCTATAATAGTTTTATTGTAATTGTTTATAATCCAACGAACCAAGTTTCCGGCTTATAGTGATTCACTCACGGCCAGGTTTCGATTTCGAAGCCAGGTTGTGCCTCGAAGTTGCCAGAAGAGGGTTTGAAGAAATAACCCACCCAGAGCTTCATGGTTCATAGTTTGTTTGTCGTTATACCGACTTTGAAGTTCGAATCGATACCGAGCTTCATATTTATCGATTTCGATGATGTATCATGCTACGCTTGAAGTCAAAACCCTCCCAGAGCTTCTTAATTCATATTTTGTATGCCGTTATACCATATTTGAAGTTCGAACCGACATTGAGCTTCATTTTTATCGATTTCGATGATGTATCATGCTAAGTTTGAAGTCAGAACCCACCCAGAGCATCATGATTCATAGTTTGTTTGTCGTTATACTGAATTTGAAGTTCAAATCGACATTGAGCTTCATATTTATCGATTTCGATGATGTATCATGCCAAGTTTGAAGTCAGAACCCTCCCAGAGCTTCTTGGTTCATATTTTGTATGCCGTTGTACCATATTTGAAGTTCGAATCGACACTGAGCTTCATATTTATGGATTTCGATGATGTATCATGCCCCAGAGCCTCATGGTTCATACTTCGTATGCCGTTGTACCACATTTGAAGTTCGAATCAACACTTGAGTTTCATATTTATCAATTTCGATGATGTATCATGCTAAATTTGTAGTCAGAACCCACCCAGAGCCTCATAGTACATACTTTGTACGCCGTTGTACCATATTTGAAGTTCGAACTGACACTGAGCTTCATATTTATAGATTTCAATGATGTATCCTGCTAACCCAAGTCTACCAATGTGAACTAAAGCTACTTCATGACCTGTATGACTAGTCGAAATTACTTCATGACCTATGTGACTAGTTGAAATTCAAACCGGAAGCACAAAGACAAAGCACAAAAACACAAAGATAAAGAACAAAGAAAACACAAAGAGCTTCATATTTATCGATTTCAATATGTATCCTGCTAACCCGAGTCTACCAGTGTGAACTAAAGCTACTTCATGACCTGTATGACTAGCCGAAATTACTTCATGACCTATGTGACTAGTTGAAATTCAAACCGGAAGCACAAAAATAAAGCACAACAACATACAAAAAAAGCACAAAGAAAACGCACTTGGCTTGATCCGTATGACAATCTTAAATCAAATCTTTACCGTCCAAAAATTTTCATAATCCGTATGACCCAAAAAAATTCAAATCTTTACCGTCCAAAACCTTTTAGACAAAGAAAACCCCAACTCTCTAATGTTCCTCCAACTTCGTTCGTTCTGAATCCCTTTTTTTCTCACTCTCTGTGTACAAAAATTTGCTGAAGTAGATCGATCTTTCACAAGATAATCAATAGCGGATCTGGGTTGATTTGGTGTTGGGTTTAATTTCAAGATGAAAATCAATAGCAGATCTGGGTTGTTCTGGTGTTGATAGTGATAACAGCGACATCAACAAAGTTTCGGGGTTTGATGTGGTCTCAAATTGTATGGCTCATTAACAAATTCTTGAGTTGGAGAAAAGGAACTGAGATCTAAAATCAGGTGATGGGTTGAAATATTTGCCGGTAATGATGGCTTGTGTCTGCAGTCATCAAGAGAAGAACAACGAACCTATCTACTACAGGCGGCGTTCAATCTGGATTATGGGGTCTCTGCAGTTCGTGATTTCACAGCAGCGAAGATGGGTTTAATTTGGGGATTCTAAACACAGGTTCAAATTGGGTTCTTGTCGAATTTGTGTATCAGTTGGTTAATTAATGTTGAGTGCTGGCTTAATTGGTCTTATTTGGGGCTTTGTCGGAACAGCTGAAGGTGTTATAAGACATCGTCGATGGAGTGATGGAGGAGTGGAACTGTGAAGAAGAAAGATGATGTTGTATTGTAAATGAAGAGGAAGAAGGAGGTGAAAATATTCCAGAAGCGGTTGATTTGAAATCAACAATAGAAATTGATGGTTCTGGTGGGGAAGCTAAAGCTGTGTTGAAGACGCAGCAAGCTTACAGAGGTTACAGGACTCTACGTAAGTTAGCTGATTCTGCTGTTCTTGATGAAGAATACTGGTAATTTCCGAACTCTAAACAAACCCCTTCGTTTCATTCTTTGTAAAAGTTGTTGTTTTCTGTCTGTTCTGGATATTTATGGTTGTGGTTGTTTTGCAGGTGGCAAGTAATTGATTTTGCTAGATTGAATCACAGTACAATTTCTTTCTTTAATATGCCTGAAACACCTATCTCCAGGTGGAATCGAGTTGCTTTGAATGCATCCATAGTTTGTTTCTTAAATTACAGAATCTTACTAAGGAAATTTGATTCTTTTTTTTCTCAATTGAAGTTTGTAAAATTCCCAATTTATATGGTTTGTGCAGGTTGGACATGGTTTGCATTTGTACTATGAAGAGTGGTCTAATGGAGATGTAGGACAGACATTCTTCTATTGGTGAGTGTAATTCAGTAATTTTTCAGTCATAAAAATTTGTCAATGAGAGTAATTTTATGGTATATTAAAGGACAAATTTTTTAGTTGTGGAAAACATCTAATTGATTGTATGGTTGTATGGGGGAGGAAATTTGGTACTGAATTTGAATCAGGGCGTAGTAACTGAGATCCGAGAAGGCAAGGAATTCACTGTGTTAATAATATTTAGCTTTGTAATGTAGGTTGTACATTGGAGATGGTAAAAGTTTTGATCTCAAAGAGTGTCCTAGATCGAAGCTTCGTCAACAATGCATCAAGTATCTTGGACCTGTACGTCTTCTAAACCAAACTTTTGCATCAAGTATTTGCTACAGCTTCTTTTCTGAGATAAAGAATGTCTCCTGAACTACAACTTCGTCGTCACTGATGGAGACAACGGTTGCAGATACTTCATTAAGGTTTCATACTTTTGCTTTAACTTCTGCATCTTTCTAACATTGTTCTAGAATGAATCTGAATGGATCATGGGTGTTACATTTGGAACAGAACTTCAAAGGGTATGTGAAAGGATTCCTCAGTGAATACAGTAGATACTACAGGTGCTGGTGATGCTTTTGTTGGCTCACTTCTTTGCTCACTAGCCAAAATCCGTCACTTTACATGGTCTGTTTCCTAGTCTTTCTCTACCTATATGCAGGTTTCCTTATGCGGGTATGCCTAATTTTCTATACAAAACTCCACGGTAATGTCATATTTTCCTAACATAAATATCACAGAAGGAAGGGAAATTGAAAGAGAGGCTCACACTTGCAAATGCTTGCGGAGCAATCTGTACAACTCAGAAAGGAGCAATCCCAGCACTCCCAGACATTGCTGCTGCTCAAAAACTTATCTCAGGCTCCAAATGAGAAGGCTACAGGTCCGAATGAGAAGAAGAGATCAAAGTGTCCAGTTTATTTAGGTTTCTCAGTGTGAGTCTATCCTGTGGTAACTTTGCACCATCTTATCATATTTGGATTAACTTCATGTACAATTTGGTCTTGTTAAATGTTCATTTTTCCTTTTGTGATGTATCCTGCTGTCTAAATTTGCAGTTCAATACATGTCTGAACCGGTGGAGTACCGTTGTTTCATTGGAGGACTTCCATGGTCAACATCTTACAGAGGTCTTAAAAGTGCTTTCGAATAGTTTGGTAATCTTATGGAAGCCAAGGTAGTCACTTAAACTTTGTGTTTACCGTCTCATTGCTTGTCATTATTAAATCTTTTTCCTTCTGGTAAGGTTCAATCCAGTTCCTTCACGTAATGCATTTTTGAAAATCCACTTGTTGGTTGTTGTGTAGCCTTTCTAGATTACATAAGTTTGCTTCTTTTGTTTCCCATATTTGTTTTGGACTTAAGAGTTATGATGTAGTTATTTGTTAGGCTTAAAAAATCTAAGTTTTGGGAATTATGTGGTGACAGTTATTTAGTAAGGGTTGGCTTTGGATATTAACTTGTATTCAGAATAATCTGCTTGGATGCAGTTACTTGGAATGTTGTTGTAATGGTACTGACACCAGTAATGGAATGTTCTTTTATGTAGTGCTTCAGCCTTTATCAGTAACAGGGATTCACTTGTGAAATCATATCACAAGTGAATCCCTGTTACAGTGTTAACCTTCTTTTTCTTTTTGTGATATGATTTCTTGCTGGTGTTGTAGTGGAAAGAAGGTTAACACTGTAACAGGGATTCACTTGTGTCATTTTTGAACTTGAATGAATGTAAATGTGTTACACTGGCAGGTTAATGTGAATGTGAATTTGGTTTCAGCTATAATTTTCTTTTTTTTCAAAATAGTTTTATGCACACAACTTCTAACAAGAGTTGTGTTATGGACTTGTACTATACATATTATAGGTTGTGCAAAAAAATTCAACCATTTTAACAAGAGTAGTAATAGTACTATTCACAGCATTCATAGAAGTTGTGTGAGACTTTTCCTACACTTATCAAAGATTGTGAAAGAATGTATAACAATATAAATAGGAGTTGTGAAAGAAACTCTAGAAAATTATGTTAGAGTTTGACAACCTAACTGGGGGTTGTGATGAAGTTTTTTACTATACATAGATGTTGTTGTGGAAGGATGTCATACAACTCCAGTAGGTATAGTGAAAGATGGATTCACAACTCTTATAAGAGGATGTGAGTCGTCGTAGGTCTACTACAACACTGACGACTACAACACTTGTGGGGGTTGTCAAAGTATGTTTTTCCCGTAGTGCTTCCTTCGCCAGTTATCTTCTCCCCTTCAACGTGAGCGCCCTTCAGATTAATTCCCATTAATTTGAAAACTTTTGCTGCAGTTCCAGTAATTTCACCAATAAGCCCCAATAATATGTCTTGTGCAAACAAAATTGTGCCCCAAGGCGTTTCGCTTCTTCCTTTGCAAGCATAATATTAAATAACTTTAATACCTTTTTCTGTTAGGTGCTCAATAATATTAGCCATTGCGCGCCTTTCCTTTTCACATGGAGCAGATCCCCATTAATCCACCTTTACCATTGCGCCCCATAACCTCTGCAATGAAATAGACCAAAAGTAAGAAAACCAAGTGTACCCAATGCCTGTGGGACTCGACCACCTGGTAAGGTAAAAAAAGTGGATCCTTTTAAACACCATGGTTGATTATCATCTAACCTGAGGATACTATTGCAGATTAGAAATATAAAAAATCAGCAATATGAAGATTATGGTTAGGCGGATTAGTTCAGTAGTAGGAGTGCAGTCCTGCACTAAGAATTCACGCAATAAGTCGGGGTTTCCAAACCTCACTTTACTGCCAATTTCAGCACTGATGCAGCTCGACATTATTAATAGTTGAACCAAACAATTTGCTCCCAATAAAGTGGTATAAAATCTTGAATCTGAGAAATAAACAAAAAAAAACATTTTTAGATAAATGCACTCTACAAATCGGAGTTCCAATTGCTGGCGGCTAAAAGTATATGAAGTTTCATATGAGATAGAATGTCAATGCATAATAATGATATCCATTGCATGCTTGATAATACGAACTGCGATTAGCTTCTTTTTATTGTTACAGCAGTGCATTATGAGAGAGTTTGTCGCTCTCTCAATAATAGGGCGGTGTGCCTTACAGAACCTTTTTACAGAATATCTTCCAGTTGTGTGATACATAGCTCTTTTGTTGCTCTCCAATATTCTTATCTTTCCTGGTGATAGTTGAGAATCCCATTTCATTACCATCCTGACATACTCTTACCACTATGTAGAAGTCTCACTATTACGCTGCAAATTGATTGATTTTTTTTATCAGTGGACCGCTGTGCATATGTTTCACTTCCTCGGGTTGATTGCGGGAGTTGTCGGACACACTCTCTAACATTTTAATCACTGTGCGCTCATAGGGAAAAAAAGAACAAAGTTAAAGAATATAGAATGGAGTTAAGAAGAATCAATGAACTTGCAACAAAAACAGAAAAAGAAAAAAAAATTGAAAGAAAAACCAAGAGGTTGAACCTAAGATGTAAATTACAGTTATTAGAGTTAAGATAGCGAATATCAACAACCAAACACGTTAACAGGTGCAATGCTAACCTAATTTAGAAAAATTACAAAGCCAAATCGGGAAATCCATTTGAATTAATGCATTAGGTCCTGTCATTACAAATTACCTTAGATATTTCCTAAACACCTGTGTAGCAAATATCAACTAATCCCAAGCACATAAGCCATATTTAGAGTAAATCTTGCAAGTTCGATCATTATTGCATTAGTAGTGTTCATTTAACTGTGGTTAAAGTTGACCTCGTGATATTTCCTAGTATGCAAATTTTGTGCAGGATGCTAGCTTGATAATGTTTCTGCAGGCTGATAACATCACATGCATGGAAAGATGATTTTGTCATGAAATCTACAATTTAGAAATTTAAATTCACATAAACAAATTAATAATTACACTAAGAATTTTAGAGTAAAAATAATGAGACCCGCTTTGTTTGAACTTCAAAGAGATATATTCAATGGGTAAAAGCTAATACCATCATTATAATCGCTACAATCATTTGAAAAGTCGAAGAAAGATAAGTGTGATTAGAAACAAACCATATTGAACAGTTAATCTTTCAGTAATACTAACATTGTTATTGTTCAAACAATGTGCTTAAGGGCATTGAGTCTCATCCAATTGGTTGCACTGTCATTGACGAAACTGGTATACAACGTGTAAGAATATCATTGGTCTATAATAGTAGAAGAGATATAAGTAGTACTTACCAAATTAGAGGTGTCAGCGAGCTTGGTATTGACGCCAACAATTTCACCAAAAACATGGGTGTTGATGCTTATGGCCATCACACTCTCTACTGCTCCAAATCCATTTCTCTTTGTTGCTGCACCACCAATTTCTGGTAGCTCTACAACACTCCATCTCCCATATGATCCTAACAATTCCAATCCATTCATAAAAGCAATCGTTAACAAAAATGCTAACTGGGTTTGTCACTCTCTCTAATCAGTACGTATATCATGAAACATATGTCCTGGACCCTGGTCCAATGGACATTAAGAATCCCTTTACGTCGAGTAGTACAGAGTAATGTGTTGTTTCATATTATCGATAAAACTTCCGGTAATATATCGAAATGTACCCTGACAGTAAACATTGTCTAGTTTTTATTCAAAGTATAGCTCCTATGATCAAATTAATAATTACACTAATAAATCAACATAAGGGACAAAAATATACAATTGCAGAAGTACCTGAGAGTGGTCTATCATGCCCAAGGTAGTCACATCCTCTTCATGTTTCACCCATTCATGTGATGGTTCATATTTTAATCAATCCAAAACTTTTACCAAATGCATCAAAATCAAAACAACTAATTGGTAATCCATCAAAAACTCAAATAAATCCCTTGGCAAACATAATTCCACAGACCCTCTGGTGGCAGAGTCTTTTGTATCATTTGAGAAAAGCTAGTGATTCAGGCATTTTTACAAACACCTATGTGCGTGATTTGATATAGGCACAGATGAGTTTTGTATGTACTTTGGACCCTCCGTAATTTCTCCTTCCCTGCAATTCTCAGCAATCAACAAATCACAACAATAAATCATTTATCATGTACAACCATTCATCAAACACAACCAACAACAACCGCTGCAACAGATTCCTTTTGTCTAAAATCCTTAACTGGTTTTCAATGCAAACCCATTCGTTCTAATCCTTCACTGACTCGTAAAAGCTTGTTATTTTCCTTCCATTCATCTGAAAACATGGTAACTCAACATCACCAGCAGCAACACCATCTCCCCTAATTGATAAGCCCTGTTATCACATCATCACCGTGGATCACTAATACTGTACAACATACAAACTAATCAGATATATATTCAAAGAGTAAATTTTTTTGAAAACCCTAAGAAAAGAAAATTGAAATCGATGTTGATTAGAAAAAGAAAATTTCACCGGTCGACATAGTGCGGCTTCTCTTGTTTGGAATATTTTCAGTGCATGATTGATTCATCAGACGATGAAAGAAAAATTGAGAAAGAAAATTATTTTGTAGGTTTAGAATTTAACGTCCAGTTAAGTAATTGATGTAAACAGAGTGTAACCAAATTACTTAGCTGTAAACTCTGACAGAAGTATTGTCTACCCACTTTTATGCAGACGGTGTTACTAACTCCCGGTTAAATATCATATGTAAACAAAGTGTAACTTAAATTTTAATATTTCAACCAATAGAGTTTCGCCAAGTGTCCTCACCATAATTTCTACATTAGAAAGGGCCTATTTTGTCATTCGCCAAGTGGAATCGAAGGTTTCATCACCATTCAATGTGAAAACTTATTTTGTCAAGCCATTTAAAGGGGAAGATGACATTAAGGTCATGCACATTGTGTCTGAAAATAGCCTGAAACGATATATACCATGCAACACTAGGGGTCCAATTTATTGCTTGTGCTATTTATTTTTGTTAAACTGAAATGCAATTAACTTTTTGCCATGGTGATCTACCACTTGAGTTGCGTCTTTCACCAGTAAAATCTCAACATTTTATCATAACAACCAAGGGCAAAGGCTGTAATGCCATCTGATCCCAGAGATTTCCGTCGTTTCATATTGAATTCAACAGACTTAAATCTCTTCAGCAGTAGGAATGGCTGTGAACAGAACTTTTCCTCATGTTATACGTGGAAGAACTCTTCTGAACCCTGAACATCAGAAGAGGTAGAGGTGCTTATTGGCGTGAATGTTCTATTCACACTGTAGCCACTCGAGAAGAAAAGCCTTCACCTGCAGCTTGGTTTTGATTAGAAAATATAGAATTTCTCATTCTCCTATTGTAACAACCAACAAAATTTATTTATTTTTTTAATTTTTGTCTTTCCGGAGAATAATTTGTTAGAGTCTTTTTTAAGTTCTAAATTGTTGATTGAGATTTCTTAAATTTTGATATGTAAATTAAAACTAAAATGGATATTATTGGTATCAGAAAATAACAATATTAATTATTTTTTTTGATGAAAATAACAATATTAAAGCAATGATAAAATGAACAATCAAGAAAAGCAAATTTGCATGGTAAACTCGACCTACATCCACAACCAAACCCCAAATGGTGAAGTTATATTACTCTTCAAAATTAGATGACAGTGGGATGATTTTACAATTACATTTGCACTTTTATTTATAGAGTGACCGACATTCTAAACCTAATTAAGACGATAGTACCAATCTAAGTATCCGACTATCTGCGAATAGGTAAATATTCAGAAAAGTTAAAGATTACGTACCGGAAATATTGTTATCTTGCAATCTATAATTATCTTCCTTGCACGATGCTGCATGGACACGTCAGTAGTCTTTTCGGCCTTTTCTTCACGGTCACTTGGACTTCTTATATACGTGTTACACTCTAATAAGATTAAACAGCAAGTTTAAATCCCACACTATCATCCAAAGTCAGTTATGCTTTGGCAGCAGTGATGCATATAAAACTTCGTTGTTTCTTTCTTAATTAGCATTGAGAGCTCGGTGTATACATGAACTGTACATAGCCTGTTCAACAGTTTTAGATTTAGTTCCAAAGTGATCGCTATTACATGAACTGCCAATACTGTCATTTTAGATCCAGTCATGAGCACCTTCAACACAACCAACCTTTGGAATGGCCTTACTGTACTTGAACGCGACCAGAATTGAACATGCAACTGAACTGTGATCATGTGAACAATAGGGTATGCTGTTTCATAACATATATTATGACTTGATACAGCATGCACAGACTGCTTTCAATTCAAATCTCATACTATTATATATACTTCTTGTTATTCATAGGAAGAGTATTAGAAGCTAGATTACATATATATATATATATATATAAATGATTTTCTTAGCGAGATGCAGTGTGAATAATGCTTTGTTGAATTAAAATGAGGAAAACACAAAAAGTCGAAGCTGATACAAGTTGAGAAGTTGGAGAACACTGTAGAGTTATTATAGCTCAAATATAAAAGGAATAAAACTTAGATAATCTAAATAGGGTACAACTTACAAGTAGTACCTCATCCTGGTCATCCATTATTCCATTGTTGATTTTTATGCATTGGAATTTATATTGTACTAGATTCTAGTCTATGCAGATATTTTAGATTTGCCATAATAGCTTATATTAATTTGTTGGGTGCAAAGAATAAAACACCAAAAATCTGATTGAATTATGTTCATCTTTGTAAAATAACTTAAGCTTGGCCATAGGCCTACATAACATGCTTGTTCAAAAAAAAAAAAAAAAAAGAAGAAGATTAGAACAAAGAAGAAAATTTTATTCATTCTCATGTAAGATTTTATTCATTCTCATGTAAGAAAATGTTTGAAAATTAGATGAAAATGGAGAAGTAAATACATGATCAAATTAAAATCTGTAGTTCCTTATATAGGTCCGGTTCTAATTGCATAATCCAAGTCATCAATCAAATCATTTACATCCTCGATGCCCACAGAAATGCGAATAAGATCTTCAGTCAAACCCCTGGCTTCACGATCTGCAGCAGGTATAACTGAATGGGACATGAAGCAAGGCAAGCTAATGAGCGACTTCACACTCCCTACAAAAAAATACAAAAAAAAAAGAAGTTAGATCAGTAGTTAACAGTTTGGCAGCCCTGCAACCTCCAAAATTAAGAAGAAAGAAATGATCAGCAATTTCTTAAAGAGGTAGGAAGGACGATTACCAAAACTGACTGTTATGCTGAAGTACTTGGTAGTTTCCACGATATGTTTAGAGAGTGCTACTGACCCCGTCACAAAGCTAAGCACAGAACCAGCTCCCTTTGCCTGAAAAGGGAAAAACCACATTGTGAGAGAGTCTCAAAAGTAATAGGACGCGGAAACCTCCCACAGGGATCTATACCTGAGAATAATGTAGAGCATGTCCAGGGTGGTCAGGGAGACCAGCATAGTTAACTTTCTTTACCCGAGGATTAGAAACAAGATATTCAGCAATTTTTTGAGCGTTCTCCTGCGTAACATATGCGGGTGAAAATTCGGGTTACAAGCAAGATATTTCAACTGAAATTGTGGCCCAGGGAAACTAATCTCTTAGAAATCAGCGACTTATGATATATGCACCAGCTGCTTTTCAACACGTAAAGCCATGGTTCTAATTCCTCGTAAGCAAACCCAGCAGTCAAATGGAGCTAAAACAACCCCTTCTGCAATTTGCAGGAAAGCTATTTCTTTTGCCAAGCTGATGAACAAAGGATTACCGGAACAAAAAAAAAAAAAGTGAAAACAAGAAATGCGGATAGGATCACATATTAGTGAGTGGAATTGGAATCTATATCGTGTCCAACATGACCAGAAGTGGATCTAACATACCAAATAGCTAGGGAAGCGTCACCACTTAAATATAGGAAAATTTTCTATCACATGCACGGCAAAACTACTAAAGCTGAGGGCGCAAACCTTTCTCCTTTCACAGCAAGGACACCTGCCATGACATCAGCATGCCCAGATATAAACTTGGTAGCTGAGTGCATCACAATATCTGAAAAAGATGGAGATAAGTGAAAGGCAAATAGAACCTCATCCGCCATATATTGTAATTGCAAATTTTTCCAACCATAGGATGTTTATTGCAATTACCTGCTCCAAGTTCTAATGGCTGAGACAACACCGAGGACAGTATACTATTATCCACCAGCACAAGGGCACCATTTGCATGAGCAATCTCGGCTATTTTCTGGACATGAAAAAGGAAGCCATGTTTGAGAAAATGCTTTAATGTCTTATTACGAAGAAAGGAGAATGAATGAATTGTCAATGGAAGTTGGTGATCTAATAATGGAGTGGATATCAAGAACATGCTGAAAGGAAATTTAATAAAAACAACAAGGAGATTCAAAGAAAAACAAATTAAAAGGCTATACCCAAACATGATAACAAAATTTGGTTAAATTTTGCAAAATTAGCCATACCCAGATTACAAATCGAACACAGATGAAGTCAGTTTCTTACCCTTATATCAGATATTTGAAGCTGGGGGTTAGTTGGACTTTCCAACCACACTAGCTTTGTCCAGGGACCGACAGCAGCTGCAATCGCACTTAAATCAGTCATATCCACACGCCTGCATATTGAAAGCATTATTAGCACTTCTTGCATTAAGTAACAATTACAAATCAAACTTCAAGAAGAGAAAATTGGGTACTAACTTTACTACTACTCCTCTCCCTGGAAGTATTTGTGAAAGAAATCGATCAGAACCGCCATACATGTCATTTCCAGAAACAACTTCTTGGCCTAAATTGATTGATTCATCTTATTAATCACTTGACAAAGAACATGCATATGGGCAGTAAAAGAAAGTTATAAAGAGTGAGCAAGTACCAGCTCCAACCAGATGGGTAACAGCAGCCAAAGCCGCCACTCCAGTAGAAAAGCAAAATGCACGATCAGCCTTGTCAAGGTTGGCTAGGAGCCTGAACAATTTACAGCAAAACAACAATTAACTTTTCGCAAGTAGCCCTTGCAAATCATCAAGAACAAACTACACATTTACAATAACAAATTAATAAACATAATTCCGACCTTTCCAACATGTCCCGTGTAGGATTCGCTTTTCTACTATAGGCATAAGGGCCACATTCTGTTCCACAAGGCTGCAGCCAAAATAAATTAAAGCAGAAATGCATGAAATCTGATCGAAATGAATACACAACTGAAATTTGCTGATGATGGAACATCATCATCTGTAGAAATGCATGTCTGAATTGAAAAATACCTGCTTAAATGTAGCTGTTTGATAAATAGGAGTACTAGAAGCACTGATGTAATTTTAGATAGTGGTAAGAAATGAGGTTGTCGTTCACTCGGATTTGTAGAGATTAAAGTTTTTAAAAATACTAAATAAATATATACAAAGATATTTAACAATGGGCGAGAGGTACTGGGACTAAGGATTTAACCAATCTTTATAACATAAGGTTCACTTATTTATTCTCAACAATTTTAGTTCAAGAAATATAAACATGGACTCTATTTTTGCCAAGGTAGATTCTCGAAACATTGATTGTAAATGTTAAGCATGGGACATCAAATCACCTAAGCTAAGCATGACCCATCTAATCAAATGACAACCAATTTAATCAAATCATATTTCAATTAATTTTAGTGCAAAAGTCATAAAAAGGAATAAAATAAATTTACCCATGTATGAAGTTCGGCCTCCTCCGTCGTCCCAGTGTTGGGGTTTAGCTCTTCATGGTGAAAACACGCTCAAAATTCATCTTTATTAATGCTCAAAAGTGTTTTATAATTGATGAAAAGGAGAAAAAAATGGTGAAAATCGGGTTTTGTAACAATTATATTTGTTACAAACCTTTGTTACAGAGAACGATAATTGTAAAGTGCTGTTGTTACTGTAGCATATAAGACTGTCCTTTAACGGTCGCATACACTGTATCAGTTACGACTGTGTTTGGGCGTCTTATGTTCTTCGTGTTCTTCAGTTCCGCAGCAGAGCCTGTAAACCTCTGATTCTCGCCTCCTCAAGCCTTCTCAGCCCCCCAAACTCCCGAAAACCCTTCTATGTGATCCTAGGAACCTATTTATACATCATTGCCACATTGAATCTCCTCCATTAACTACAAATAATCTTCTTTTACTCGGGTATATTTTTTTCATTGATTTTGATTTTCACGCATCTGCAGCTGTATTTCTTTCCTTCTATACCTTCTTCACGCTCCATAATATCGATTAAGTCTTCCAAGCACGTGCAGTACACGTTTAAATTTCTCACAACTCATGCAAACTCATGTTTTTCCTCCAACTCCCTGTTTGGATTAAACCAAGTTATCCAGCCAAATTTGATCGATAAAATCACCCATACTAGCTTTCTATAGTCATATCACGTCTACCCACTAAGTTTCAGGGATTGAATCTCACTAAATCACGTCCAAACATCCGATTGAAATTCTGCTGTTAATGAAAATATTTTCCCGCCAATTCATTTTTTGAATTTGAGAAGAACATGTCCTCCCCCTAATCCTGCACGGGTGTCCCTTTAGCACTTGTCTTATGGGGTGCAAATAGTAATTTTTGGGCGTAGATAGTAATTTTTCCGGGGTTCCTCCGACACATTTTTGGGGTGCTTCCGGTGTATTTCTGGGGTGCCTTTAGTACTCTATCCTGGGGTGTAAAACACCACTTTTCGAGCCAGTTTCGCCGCAAGAGTTTATTTCTCTAAAAATACCTACAAAAACATAAAATAACAAAATAAATACAAAATCGAACACTAACAATATATACAATTGAGACATATTAGACACAATAATGCGTCTATCAAGCACCAAACCAAAAGGATTTAATTTGTTTTCAAAATTCATTATAGTTGTTGAAATACTTGGTTCCTTAATATTCACCTCCACATCTGCAAACAACCAAATGAAACAACAGTATATAAAGAACTTTAAAAAAAAAAGCCTCTTAAACAAGCAAATCTGTAGAAGATGCACAAACCATGAAAACATTCACAGACACTCTCAATCGAAGCTGATGCTGTAACATCCATATCATCTCTTTTGTTATTATTGCAACCCAATTGGAAACTCTTGTTAGGTAACTCAGATGGAAACAACTTCTTGGTAAATCCAAACCCCTTGCCAGAAACTCCATGCACACCCATATAGACAACAGTATACACAAAAATGATAATCAGAGAAAAAAAGATACAGATAAAAGGAGAGCAGTGAGAAATACAAAAACAATTTCCCTGTTCATTAAGGTGGGAAGGAAGAGAGCAGAAACAAGGGTTGAAGGTGGACAGAGCCATTGCTTGAACCCAAGATGAAAGTATGAAACCTAGAGCTTCGCTTTAATCACTGCTGCAAGAAGAATATAGTCAGTACAGGAATCTTCCAAAGTCACTGCAGAGGAGCTTGTTGAGCTTTGGAGATAAGCACAAAGCAAAAAATGTGTTAACATATAGATAGATCCAAAAGGTGTTGCTGAATATTCTTCTCGATTTCTCCTCATCAGAGAATAAGTATAGTTCCATCACACTAGACGAAACATGAGTGTTATCACCAACTTGGCCTAATTTTGGAAGTCCAAAATCAGAAATCTACTATCTTAGGATTTTGGTAATCTAACTAACAAACCATCACTAACACACTCCCACAGAACAATTGTAGGACGTTGGTCTGTAAGCCTAAAAAAGAAAAACAATACGCTGGTTGAAGTGTCAAACAATGTCCCTTGTAATCGCAGGTAAATAAGGGTGATTTTGCACAGCATTAAGTTCAACAACAAAAAGGCTGGGAGATATAAAACATTAAGATGTACAAGATATTGGCATTTGACAAGCAATATCTGCTTAATTAGATGCAGAAGATATAAGCAATTGACAAGCAATATCTCCTGAATCTGCTCAACAATTACAACCATAATTGTACAAAGATCAAGTACCAACATTACAACATCAATTGATATCCAGGCTATCGTAATCTCAGTGCTAAATAGACTCTTTTCTTCTTTTAGGAATCTTATCAAACAACTATAAGGTATTCAATATACATATATATGCCCAAATCATCAATATGATTACCGTTAAGCGAAAAACACAAAAACTAAGAGGAATTAAAATTTTACAATGCAAACCCAATTGAGAGGAAAAATCATAATACCGCCAGTGAATTCTCACCCTTGATTGATCGGTGTTTTAATATGGACAACACCAGGTTGTATCTCAGCAAAGCTTCGCTCAGATTCTTATACCACAATAAGAGACATTCTACATGTAGTTTATCTTCACTGGTGAACTCAAGATACACGAAAGAATGTACCATCAGAATGATGGGAATAGTCTTCCAGAATATCAGTTGATGCCAGTATTCCAGACTATCAGCTATCTTCCTGTTCTTACCAGTCTTTCATATTTACACTCATCACCAAGACATTCTCTGGTTCTGATGTCTTCACCCTATCCGATTTACTTTTGAGAGGAGATATCATAATGTTGTATAGGTATGTAGATGTGAGATGCTCCCAGTAATCCATTTCAGAGGCAAATCAAAAAATGAAAGAGTTTTCGGATCACAGAGAATCAGAACAGAAAGAAGTGAAAAACGGCGAGTTGTGTACTTTGGTTCAAGGTTTAAAAAACGGGTCACGGCCCAGGTCACGGGTACTAGCCGTGAGCGTTATAACGCGTTTTGACGGGTGTGAGCACATTATGGGCCAAAAACGCGTTATATAGGAATAAAACGCGTTTTTTTGACGTTTTTTTTTAAATAACGGGTGTTTTAACGGTTAAATAGGAAAAATAAATAAATTGTGATCTGAATTTCCTATCTAACGGTAATCACATGCGTGAAAACGGTTACAACGGATCTAAATAACGTTGTGACTACGTTTTTTCATTTTTTTTTTGCTTTATTTAATTTATTTGATTTTTTATTTATTTGTTTTAGGGTTTTTTACATACAAATTTATGGATATCTTGTAAAAATTCATAACCATGAGTTTATGACTTATAGCAATGCATTGTAGTTATCGTCTACCGAGTCACCGACAATATTTATACACGCATACTATCACTAACAAAGGTTGCCGGTGAGTAACTTTGTTTATGACTTTGGTAATCTAACATTTGGAGACAATACACAAGGTTATGAAAATGTAAATCCCATATACAATTCTCATTACACTGTCGATAGTCCAGAAGAAGATACCCGAAGAATAAATGAAGCGTATAATTCCAATATTGATATCAATAATGAAGTAGATAATCATAATGATGATGAGGAAGAAGACTATGGTTATGAAGATGACGATACTGTTAATTACGACAGCCAAATGAATTACGAGAACCAATATGAGGCGGAGGAGGAGGAATCAACAAAGAATCATCGAGAAAATAGACAATACTTGAATAAGTCGAAAAAGAAATCTGCTTCAAGTTGGTTTGTTTAAGTTTAAAATTTCAAGCACTACTATCACTAGGTTACTTATTGTAAGTTTATAAAATTGGAAGTGTTTGATCATATAGGTACGATATACCTTTGTATTATTTTTAAAATTCTAGTTGTAAGTTTGAAAATAAAAATTACATAAGAATTTCTCCAACTTAACTGTTTCTCCTAAAAAACGGGTATAACGGGCGTGGAAACGGAAAATACGGTCTAAAAAACTTGTGTTAAAATGTTATTTAGAAGAAAAAAACGGAATATCAATTTTAGAAAAACGGAAATCACATGCGTGAAAACGGTTATAACGGGTCTAAATAACGTCGTTTTTCCTATTTATCGGTGTTATTTAGCCAAGCGTATCAGTGAGCCTCACGGCAACGCTATATAGGCGTGACCGTTATAACGGCCGTTTTTCAAACCTTG
>JAJJMB010012301.1:322402-354298 GCA_023531105.1 Papaver atlanticum
CCATTTCTTCTTATTTTCTCTGAATAACCGAATGAAAAGATTTGTTCTGAATAACTGAATTGTTTCTCAGTCAACTGCGGAATTTTACTTTTACTTTTTCTTATATACATTGGTCGGGCCATAGTTGGAGACTTCTGTATTCAGCTGCTTCAGCCTTCAACCACATGTTTTGTACCATTAGTTAAAAAAAGTTGCATCGTATTGGCGTTGAAGGGAGTAGATTGATCATAGAATATTGTTCAACATCACAAAACTAATTCAATAACCGCGAACGTAAGCTAGGGAGCTTTCAATCTATGAAAAAATGTCAGATTGCAACATTTTTCTTCATAAGAAACTTTTCAATTGCAACAAGAAAAAGATGCATACAGAGAATGCATTTATAATTTTGAGGAAACATATAATGCATAGGATACAACATGAAAACTTCTTCACATGTCATCCAATATTTCACCAGACTATAACATTCATTCTGTTTTTCCCAAAAATAAAGACCTAAACCAAATTTTTGGATGCTATTTTGTACCAGCGGGAGTGTGTCATTTTGGCTTGCATATAAGTAAACCCCAGCAGTCAATTCGAAAGTAATCATTTCGATATTCTTTCCCAAGTATTGTGGATGTACAACAGGCAAGATATTATCATTCCGAGAAAAAACCACTGTACTGAATTCCTCATCGTTTCCATCATCATCATATGCATCTCTATAATTTTTGGGAGGTGTCACAAAAACAATAGACTTTTTCTTATTTAGCTGGTCTTTGACATAAAATACCTGCCTAGCTTGTGAGGCTAAAATAAAAGGATTATTTTTGTGTCCCAACATAGTAAGATCAACAATCTTGTAGCCAAGACTATCTCCTTTGACCCCACGTTTATTGTCAATCCAATTGCACTTGAACAAATGAACATTTCTTTCACCGTAATCTAACTCCCATATCTCTTCCAAGACACCATAATAAGACGCTTTACCATATGTTACACCATCATCTATAGATATGTGCATGTTATTTGCCGCAACGCTAACCCCGCTATTCTGAAATTCACTATTAGGATGAACCTTGACTATAAAAGAATATAACACATCAAACATGACAACTTTGCTACAACCTATTACCTCATTTCTTATCCAATCGCCAAACAAGTTAAAGTGCTCTTTCTCCTGCCATGCTCGCTTTTTAGTAGAATATTTAGTTTGCAAATAGAGCTTGTGTCGGCTGGTATGTACAATAACCAATGTTATTATATTTTGAACTCTCGAAAGTTAAAAAAAAGGAAAATAAACAAATTAATACTTACTCTATGTAAGGCTCAATTTCAGGTGTGTTCTCCATTACATAGAAATGTGCTTGTCTCAACTGGTCACTGATAGACGCATTATTGTGTCTAATATGTCTCAATTGTATATATTGTTAGTGTTCGATTTTGTATTTATTTTGTTATTTTATGTCTTTGTAGGTATTTTTAGAGAAATAAGCTCTTGCGGCGAAATTGGCTCGAAAAGTGGTGTTTCACACCCCAGGATAGAGTACTAAAGGCACCCCAGAAATGCACCGGAAGCACCCCAAAAATGTGTCGGAGAAACCCCGGAAAAATTACTATCTACGCCCAAAAATTACTATTTGCACCCCATAAGACAAGTGCTAAAGGGACACCCTTGCAGGATTAGGGGGAGGACATCTTCTTCTCAAATTCAAAAAATGAATTTTGGCTGGAAAATATTTTCATTAACAGCAGAATTTCGATCGGATGTTTGGACGTGATTTAGTGAGATTCAATCCCTGAAACTTAGTGGGTAGATGTGATATGACTAGAAAGCTAGTATGGGTGTTCGTTTGGATCAGAATTGGCTGAATCGTGTCATGGAGAAAAACAGGGGAGTACGTGCAAAGGGAGAAGATATTCACGCGTCTGCTGTTGCTGGAGTGTGCTGGGAGAGTTTGGAATGTTCTGTGAGAATGCTAGATGCGTGTAAGAGTTAAACAAGGAAAGAAATACAACTGCAAACGCGTGGAGAAGCTAAAACAGGAAATTATTGCCGTGAGAATAAAAATAATAAAGAAAATATTTTTTGAAGTTATGGAGGAGATTCGATGCATCTTTCGGGTATAAATAGATTACCCAGGTCATATAGAAGGGGTGTCGAGAGTTTGGGGAGCCGAGGAGAGCCAGAGAAGAAGAAATCCGAGTTTTACAAAACTCGGTTTCTGCTACTGCTGCTGCTGATGAACATCAAGAATACGAAGAACAAAAGCCTGTAAAGGAAAGTCGTTGCAAACTGTCGCTTTATTGCGACAGTTCCCAACTCCTTTCTAGCGACTGCGGAACAGTGTTTACAACACTTATCTTTTATCGTTCATTTTGTGACGAGTTTTGTGCGTCACAAAATCCTGTTTTTCACTATTTTCTCCATTTTCACCATTGTAAACACTTTTTGAGCAAATAAAAAATCTTTTGAGAGTGTCTATAATATGAGGAGCTAAACCCCAACACTGGGACGACGGAGGAGGCCGAACTGCATACATGGGTAAATTTATTTTATTCTTTTTTATGACTTTTGCACTAATATTAGTTGAAATATGATTTGATTTAATTAGTTGTCATTTGATTAGATGGGTCATGCTTAGCTTAGGTGATTTGATGTCCCATGCTTAACATTTACATCTAATATTTTGAGAATCTACCTTGGAAAAAATAGAGTCCATGTTTATATTTCTTGAGCTAAAAATTGTTGAGAATAAATAAGTGAACCTTATGTTATGAAGATTGGATAAATCCTTAGTCCCAGTACCTCTCGCCCATTGTTTAATATTTGTGTATATAATTTTTATTAAATTTAAAAACTCGAATCTTCACAAGTCTCAACGAACCTTTTACTACAACAAAGTTGAAAACACATCAGTCACGGGTAACTTTACACGGCTCTCCAGCTGATAGCGATTCTCCTTCCATAACAGTTTCAGAATCCTGACCATCATGAGATGTATTATGCCTATCCAGTGGAATACTAACTGTCTTGATGCTTCTATGGTACTCACTATATGTCTCAGTCGTCTCTTCTGCAACATTCTCTTCGGTAATGCATCCACAAGGTTGATTCTTGTTCCGCACATTCCCCTTGATAACCTTCATACACCTTTCGAAAGGATACATCCATCGAAAGCAAACCAGACCACATAATTTCACTTCTCTGGTAAGATGTACAGTTAAATGAATCATGATGTCGAAAAAGGATGGAAGAAAATACTTCTCTGGTAAGCATAATGTCACACAGAGATCCTCTTGCAATTTATCTAGCTCTTCCACGTTGATTTCTTTTGCAGATATTGATCTGAAGAAGAAACAAAACCTGATAATAGCATATCTCACAGGTGTAGGCATAATTGATCAAATTGCGATGGGTAAAAATTGTTGCATAAGCATATGATAATCATGTGATTTAAGTCCGATCAGCTTACGCTCGTTTTGGTTCACAAGGGTGGAAAAATTCAAACAATACCCTTCTGGAACTCTTAACTCGGATAGTGTCTCCAAGAATATGCCCTTTTCTTCCGTGGTTAGTGTATAACATGCTACGGGAAGTATCGTTCCTTTGTCATCTGTCTTAGGTTGCAACTCTGGTTTTAACCCTAAACGCACAAAATCCAATCTGGCGTTTAATCCATCTTTTGCATTCCCGTTGTGCAGCAATGTTCCAACAAGACTTTGGACCACATTCTTTTCGACGTGCATGAAGTCAACAAAATGTTGGACATCATTATAACGCCAATATCTAAGTAGTCGCTGCCATATATTGTACTTGCTCCAGTAAGTGGTTTCCCTGCCTTCCTCTTCCTCACCTGACTTGTCGAGTTCCTTTGAAATTTTTCTGATGCGCTTAATCTTCGTTTTTCTAATGCGCTTCATCTTTCTACCTTTTCCAGGTGTAGCCTGCACGTCTTCCTCTTGCGTATTCTTCCCATTCTTTCCCCATGAATTCTTTATACGCTTTACCTCCTCATATATTTCTTCCACGGTCATTGGTATTGGAGCAATCTCCCACTCCTGTTCTCCGCCAAATGCCTTCTTTTTCCTTCTGAATGGATGATCATATGGTAAAAATCTTCTATAACCTACATAAACATTCTTATTTGAGTCATCAAGTCTAATACTGTGAGTTTTTTTCCGACACACTACACAACCATGATATCCAGCGTATCGACAACCACATAGTGTACAAGGAGCAGGATAATCGTTTATCGTCCACAAAACAACTGCACGTAGATTAAACATTTCTTGGGCATATGCATCCCATGTTCTCTTTCCCTTCTCAAATAAGAACTTAAAATCCTTAACAAGAGGTTCTAAAAGGACATCGATGTTGTTCCAGGCGCACCGTATATAAGTAACGACAACATGATGAACTTTCTCTTGATACACAGCCCCGGTGGAAGGTTGTAAATAACAACCAAAACTGGCCATACATTGTGATGTTTGGTGCCTTTGTTTACATCCACTCCATCAGCCGACACAGCTAACTGCAGATTTCTGTGATTACCTTTAATTTCTGGGAAATTATTATCTATCTCTTTCCAAACATGTGAGTCTGCCGGATGACGTAAAACACCATCTTTTTTTTATAGTAGTATGATGCCATATAAAATTTTCTGCTGTGGGCTTCGATTGAAACAACCGCTGAAATCTTGGGATGATGTCGAAATACTACAATACCTTTGCTGGAACATTCTCGTACACTTTACCTTCCCTGTTAACTTTCCATCTGGATGCTTTACAAGTAGGACACACTTTTTCATCCTTGTACTCGTTCCTATGAAGAATGAAGTTGTTGATACATGTATGGATCTTTGTGTAGCCTGAACCCATTGATTTCAATATTTTCTTGGCCTGATATGTACTCCTCACCATTAAATTACCTTCTTTCGGAAGCATGTCCTTTAACAAGGGTAACAATTCATTAAAAAACATGTCAGATGCACCGTTCTTACTTTTCAACTTGAAAAGCTGCACAATGGAAGATAACTTTGTGAAGTTGGGGCATCCTTTGTATAAGGGCTTTTCAGCATCTTCAAGTAACTTTTTAAACTTTATAGGATCATCTACGAACTCTTCTGTGGCCCGCATCATATCTATAGTGTCTGGAGAATCAGTGGGAGTTCCCATTCCAAAATCTTCAACTTCAGCATGCATACCATTGTTGACGTTAACCGGACTACTACTAGTTGCCTCATCCTCTTCCCCATGCTTAGTCCAAGTAGTATACGTTCAATCTATTCCATTTACGAATAAATGATGTTCTACATCGCCAAATGAGCATGCAAAGTGATTTAAACAATCCATACATGGACACAACATAAAAAATTCATCATATGTCTCACCCTCCTTCATGAGATGGTTGACAGCATATCACAGAAACGCCGCGACTCCGTCTACATAACGTTTTTTCGTTCTATAAGTACTCATCCAGGATTTATCCATTCTGAAATACAAAGAGAACCAACAGATCAATTACATCAGCTGCACTTCAGTGAAAGCAGAGACTGATAAATCAATTCAGAAATACAAGCCTTGCAATAACTAATAAATATGTTTCATTTCAAAACAGTTGTTATCCCCTGACTTAAGAATTTAGACATACAAGTCTTGAAATTAACAATAAATTCAGCACAATTTTAAACATAAAAAATCTATATGGACAAACATGGCAGTAACAGATGCATATTGGCTGAGATTTAAAAAGTGGCACTAGTTCTGGTGTTCATTAAATGGTGGTGTTCTGGAGTTGGGAGATTTCACGAGAATGAATTATAGCAGCTCTAGGGTAAATGTGTTTGGTAAATTAAACTATACTAGTTCAAAATTAGGGCAGGTCGAACCATATGCTCTTTTACAGTAACTATTACGAGAAAAAAAACATGGGGAAGCTATTGAAAAACACAGCAAGAACTAACAAATATCATATTAACAAATATCACATGTAATCAGATGAATAAACATGAACATTGGTTTATTGAGTTCAGATGGAGGAATCAAAGAATAATGGTTTTTTGCTAATGGCAATCACTTATAATAGAGATAATTCTAGAGTCTAGTTTGGAAGTTTCAATCTGCGCCTGGCCACAGAGCGAACATTATACAATGTGTCTTAATTGGAACATTACCCTAATTGAACTACCAACAATGACATCGTAAGTGACATAAACAGCAAAACAAAGTCCAATCACCTGGAAAGACCTACACAGGTACAATCCATACCTTTCTCTCTTTTCAAATACTTCTTTCTTATCTGAATAACAGATTTTCTGAAACCACAAACAATAATTATGCAATGGTACTGCCATTCCAATGAAGAGGAAAATAATTATGTTGCATTAGTAATGGTTCAATCTACTGGTAACGGTTCAATCCTAAGTTCCTAAGATGTCGAACATAAACTGCGATCAACCAAATCTAATTTTTCAGTTGGACACTAGTGACACATTGCTACTTGGACCATCCCCTGCCAATGTACTCACACCAAATCTAATAATGTTCATGAAGTATGATTGAACAATGACAAAGAGAAATAAACTACAACAGTAACAGGAGTATTATTGAGTCGAGAAAGAACCACCTTTGTTATTCTTTTCATAGGGTATCAACTAACACCAGAGAAGAACAGAACAGAAGCTTAAAGGAATATAACACATCAAACATGACATTTTTTCTACAACCTATTACCTCATTTTTTAACCAAACGCCAAACGAGTTAGAGTGCACTCATCCAGGATTTATCCATTCTGAAACACAAAGAGAACCAACAGATCAATTACATCAGCTGCACTTCAATTTCATTATGTTTAAAAAAATCACTCAAAGCATAAATGTAAGTTTTGAGATGCAGCCATTACAGGTCTACCAGCAATTACAATTTCTGTTAATGCAAAGTGATACACAACTACCTTTAGAACTAGCTTTTCATAAATCTAATTCTCTAGAACTAACTTTTCATAAAGTCTCAACTAACACCACAGAAGAACAGAACGGAAGCTCCAGTTCATGGTTCACCTTCGAAAAACTTGCCTCGATTCAATTTCTAACACAGAAGAGACACATTATAATATATTGATTTAACATGATTCTTATCAGTACTCATCCAGGATTTATCCATTTTGAAACGCAAAGATAACCAATAAATCAATCACATCAGCTGCACTTCAATGAGAGCAGAAACTGATAAATAAATTCAGAAACACAAGCCTTGCAATAACTAACAAATATATTTCATTTCAAAACAGTTGTAACCTCTGACTTCAGAATTCAGCCATACAAGTCATGCAATTACCAATAAATTCTGCACAATTTGAAACATAAAAAGTCTATATGGACAAACATGGCAATAACAGATGAAACACATCCATTCTGCAATACAGTCCTGTACCCAACCTGTACCCCTTCTTATCCAACCTGTACCCCTTCATGAAGTATGATTGAACAATGACAAAGAGAAATAAACTACAAAGAAGAACAGAAAAGAAGCTCCAGTTCAAACCTTCCAAAGAGCTGCCTCATATATTCAGTTAACATGATTCATATCACATGTAAACTCAGATTAAAACTGTACATTTGGTCTGCAGCTTACTAAAAGAATATGGGTGCTGATACTGTTGATCTTAGCTGAGTATGTCTACAAAATAATCAACTTTTTAACAGGATTTTGCAGAAAGTTGATTGAAATCGAATACAAAGTTGTAAATAAAAAACTCAAGCAGAAATTTACCTTTTTTCCCCAATTTTGGTTGAATCTAATTGATTTTCAACAATTTCTTCAACTTTAATTTCTCTAATTAGTCCCTGCAGATAAAATATACATTAATAAACAAATATTGAAGAAAAAAAAAGTGTATCTCTTAACATCCCTGGACTGATTTTAGGGTTGAATTTATAGATATTCTAAAACATCAAGGGGCAATAATCCCGCCCAAAAAGATTTTCTTTTGATTTCATCCCGTCGAAAATGAAAAGGTTAGGGTTCAAATCAAAAAAGAGTGACCGGGATTATTCCTGCTAGATGTTCTTCTTTAATTCCTTCTCAATATTCTTTTTTTCATCAGATTATAATCCTACGGCGATGCAGAAATATTTCCAAAATTGCAGACTGAATCTTCCCTGAATATCCCCTAATTTTATGCCAGAATATCAGTTGGAGGAGAATTTTTTTCCTTAAGATAGAGAGATAGGGATGAAGTGATTTAGAATCGCTGGATCTAGACTTTGAGGAGAACATCATACGGATGAGAATTTTTTTTACTTGAGATAGATAGGGATGAACTGATGAAGAATCACTGTTTGAGGAGAAAACCCCTTTTACATTGTTAACATCAAAATCACGCGTCTGCTTGTCTGTTTTTTTTTTTTAATAGGCATACAACTCAAGTCTTTTATGTTTAAGCTTCCTTGACTAGGTTTAACCGACACAAGTAAAAAAAATGCAAAGGTTTTTGTTAAATTAGTTTGTGAGTATAGTTAAATTATTTCGCCACACAAATTTAAATAAAATTAAAAATTATGAGTTACATAATATATTTTAGTCGTCGCGATAATTCACGGTCTCGCTCATAATCGACAGTTACATGGAATGTTGCAGTTAATATTGGGGTAATTGTCGAGTTTCGCTCATAATTATGAAGAAACTGGAACTTCATCTTTTCGAATTGAGACGATCTACGTCAAAATTTAGTTATATGATCAGTACTCGACCGAGAGGGAAAGGGGTAAGGCGATTTGGGTCAAAATTTAGTTACATAATCAAAACTCGACACTATGATTAAATTTTTGATCAAGTCGGATGAGTTTGACGAAAAATGAAGAAACGGGATTCCTCCGTGGATGTAACTAAATTATGACCCAAATCGCCTGAATTCTAAAGGATAAAGTTCCAGTTTCTTCAATTTTACTCGAACTCGTTCCAGCTCGATCAAATTTTCATTTAAGTGACGAGTCTTGATTATGTAACTAAATTATGTCGCAAATCGTCTGAATTCGAAAGGATGAAGTTCCAGTTTCTTCAATTTTACTCTAACTCGTTCCAGCTCGATAAAATTTTCAATTAAGTGACGAGTCTTGATTATGTAACTAAATTTTGATGTAAATCGCCTGAATTCGAAAGGATGAAGTTCCCGTTTCTTCAATTTTACTCGAACTTGTTCAAACTCGATCAAATTTTTAATTAAGTGACGAGTCTTGATTATGTACCTAAATTTTGACGCAAATCGTCTGAATTCAAAAGGATGAAGTTCTAGTTTCTTCGATTTTACTCGAACTCATTCCAACTCGATCAAATTTTCAATTAAGTGACGAGTCTTGGTTTTTTAACTAAATTATGACGCAAATCATCTGAATTCGAAAGGATGAAGTTCCAGTTTCTTCAATTTTACTCGAACTCGTTCCAGCTCGATCAAATTTTCAATTAAGTGGCGAGTCTTGATTATGTAACTAAATTTTGACGCAAATCGCCTGAATTCGAAAGGATGAAGTTCCAGTTTCTTCAATTTTACTCGAACTTGTTCAAACTCGATCAAATCTTCAATTAAGTGACGAGTCTTGATTATGTAACTAAATTATGACGCGAATCGTCTGAATTCAAAAGGATGAAGTTCTAGTTTCTTCGATTTTACTCGAACTCATTCCAACTCGATCAAATTTTCAATTGAAGTGTCGAGTATTGATTATGTAACTAAATTATGACGCAAATCGTCTGAATTCGAAAGGATGAAGTTCCAGTTTCTTTAATTTTACTCGAACTCGTTCCAAATCGATCAAATTTTCAATTAAGTGATGAGTCTTGATTATGTAACTAAATTTTGACGCAAATCGCCTGAATTCGAAAGGATGAAGTTTCAGTTTCTTCAATTTTACTCGAACTCGTTCCAACTCGATCAAATTTTCATCATAAATACTCAAATTATTATCGATTTATTACAATTGAAATGACGAATTCTCAGTATTATCATATTTTTTTATTTTTGAAAACAAACTACTAATTAATAATAAAATTATGTGCAAAGCTCGAACCTATAATCAAAATTTTAATGCGAATTGTGCTATTTTGACTGCCGACAAGATATCACTGCAATTCCTCTATAACGCGAATTGCGCTATTTTGACTGCCGACAAGATATCACTGCAATTCCACTATAACATTTACTGTCAGATAACGTAAAATATTATGTAATTAAAGACCGACTTGATTGTGAGCGAGACCAGGAATTACCCCAACAATTACAAATATTATAGCTCCAATTTTAATTAAATTTTGGTAGCAATATAATTTTATTATACTCACAAAATAATTTAACCCTAGTCAAAGCTGCTTAAATTTTTATTATAAAAAAAATAATTTTATCATTTAATTTTCTTCAATTTTATTTACCCTTTTTTATTGGTATTGGTCAACCATAGTCAAAGCTGCTTAATTTTTATTTATTTTTATTTACTTATGGCGTATTGAAAAGAAAAAAGAAAAAAAAAAGACGCGTGTCTTTGATGTCACCGATGGAAACAAGAAGAGTATCTTCCTCACTTCATCCCTATCTCTCAGTAAAACTCTATCTTCAGAATCTGAATGTGTTTGGCAGAGAACCGTGGCTTTAGTGTCACCGATGTAAAGAAGAGTTTTCTCCCTAATCTAGATCTAGCGTATCTTCCTCACTTCATCCCCACCTCTATCTTCGGTAATAAAAAATTCTTCGGAATCTAATATAGCAGAAAATTAGGGGTTATTCAGAGAAGATTTGGTCTGCAATTTTGGAAATATTTTCAGCATCGCCGTAGGATGGAAATCTAATGTAAACAAGAATATTTTGACAAGGAATGGAAGAAGAACATCTAGCGGGAATAATCTCGGTCAATATTTTTTTCGATTTGAACCTTAACAATTTCATTTGCCGAGATGAAATCAAAAGAAAATCCTTTTGGGAGGGATTATTCCCGCTGCTGTAATCTGTCCGCCTATATAAAGAGCCCTAAAATGATAAAGAAATTGCATCGAATTTCATCTTCATCTTACTTAGGTATGTTTTCTTATGGATTTCTCTTCAACTAGAAAGGGAACCCTAAGCTTGATATTTTTTTCCAATTCCAAATTGGTTTTAATTTCTGTTGACAGGGAACTTATCTGAATTTGATTGTGGTTTTCTTAAAGGTATAATTCTCAAATTTTATTTTACTTAATTACAATTTTGTAAATACATCTCGGTGTTTTTTATATCTTGGGTAAAATAGTTACAGGTTATGAATATTTTCTTTTGATACTGTGGGTTTTACTCTTCATGGTTTTGTTGTGGCTGGTTAATTCCCTAATGAGATGTTATGTATGTTCAATTTTATTCTGATGTTATAGAGCCTAAATACTAGACTCATGGTTTGGTTGGGCTCTCTATGAGGATGGTCTGTTTCCTGTGTCAATTTTATATTAATGTATTCTTATTTAGATATGCTGTGTTGTGGCTGGTTAATTCCCTAATGACCCAGATGTTATGTATGTTCAATTTGATTATGATGTTACAGAGCCTAAATACTAGACTCATGGTTTGGTTAGGCTCTCCATGAGGATGGTCTGTTCCCTGCGTCAATGTTATATTAAAGTATTCTTATTTATATATGCTGTGTATTTCTTCTTGTATTACTTGGCATTTTTTAATTATCAGTCTTAATGTGTATATTCTTTTATTTTATTTAGATATGCTGTGTATTTCTTCTTGTATTACTTGGCATTTTTAATTATCAGTCTTAATGTGTAAATTTTCATTGAGATGTGCTCATTATTTTCTCTCTTAGTATCAGGTGCAATTGTCGCAGCTGAAGCCGAAGAAAGCGAAGGCGAATAATATGTTTGGATTGAGTGAGTACTTCCATGTGGATAAGCTGACGATAGAATGTTTGTCTTAGTTTATGTTTCTCGTATTGCTGTTATGTACGTATATTATCTTGTATGGAAGTCAGAATTAGGGAAAACTTAATGTATAGGATCTTGTACAAAGTTATAAGTATCCTGTAACATAGCTGGACACCTAGGCAAAACATCGTGCACACTGCAAAAGCTTTTCCCTGTCGTATACGTTCTCTTCTCATATCCAATCTTTATTTGTCATGCGATTTTTTGGTGATCTTCTTGTAAAATATAGTACACGAAGCTTGTGCAAATTCTCAAAAAGCCTCCACAATATGATGTAGGTGTTTAGATTAGACCAGATGAGGGACCTGGGATGTAGACTTTAGATGGATATAGGATATAGTCGTTGAACCAGATGTCAGTCAACAAATTAGGTAGATGTAGTGCAAAATATGTATGTACATATTTGTTTTCCACCTGCAATAGCTTATGTAAGCAATATTTCTTTAGCAGCACAATACTTATGCAGAAAGTAACTACCCTGCATAATAGAAGGTTTGTCTTAGTTTATGTTTCTTGTATTGCTGTTATGTACGTATATTATCTTGTATGGAAGTCAGAATTAGGGAATACTTGATGTATAGGATCTTGTACAAAGTTAGTAGTATCCTGTAATATAGCTGTACACCTAGGTATTATGTTTGAGTTCTATGTTTGGGTCAATCGTAAATCATCTTAATTATGTTCATGTATATGCAGTTTCTGATATGTCTACACACAAGAATTCGAGTTGGGAGCCAGAGCATGATGATGATGAGTATGCTGACAATGAGACTGCAACCTTGGAGGCTCTAGCCTTGCAGAATGGAGAAGAGGATGAAGGCGAAGATAGCGATGATGGTAGCTCGAGTTCTGATTGCAGTGTCTCCATTTCTGATGATGAATCTTCTGAAAGTTCTGAATATCTTGGTAATGTTAGACATGTTATACTAGCCTGATTTCTATTTTGGACTTAAATAGAATGAGTTTGCTCTTACACCAGGTTTACTCTTATTGTGGGTTTTTGAACTATAAAAAGACACAGGGGATCCTAAGAATAAAATAGAGTCTAAAGAGAATAATGTTCGAGGTCTAACAAGGCTAAAGAAGCTAATTTTTTTTTGGAATGGCCAGATATGTGTGATAGAATTTGATAAGTTGGGTCATTTTAAGTGGAAATACAAATTTGAAATTTCTAATTACATGGGTGTAATAGTACGTCGAGACGTAGGTCTCAGGCACTTGAACTGGAAGAAAGTAAAGACAGAGTTGAGGGATAAGCTATGGGAAGAACTAGTGGTATGTGTATACTGATTTCTATATTTAATGTTAATATTATATTTGTTACAAATTTTTTCTCCGCCATTAACATCCAATTCGTATTTCGCAGCGGTTTTATGAAATTGAGGAGACTAGGAGAAATCGAATTATGAAGTACTTCGGTGAACATTTGCGCAATTTTAGAAGAAAACTGTATGTAAAGTTTATAGTGCCCAATTTGGGTAAACCTGCTAAACTCAATACAATTCCTAAACAATATCGTGTATTGCTGAACCAAGAACAATGGGACAACTTCGTAGAGTGGAGGCTATCTGCTGAATGCAAGGTTGTATATTACACGTTTTAGTATTATTATCAACATTAATTTCATTAACTAGTCTAAATTTGTTATGATGAAATTTTTTAATCTATGTGTTCAAAAATTGTCCACTAGGGGAGTTGAGGCGAGCGAGCACCACAAATATGACCATAGGTTGGGAAGAGCAGGATATGCGGGGCTGCTGGAAAAATTAGTAAGTCCAGTTTCTTATCATATGACAATGTCCCGTTAGCTGGTATGCTTAATTAGAGAGTATATCTAATGATATGAAGAGTGTATCTAATATTTTTCTTGTGTGTTTAACAATTACTAGATTAAAGAAAAAGAGATTCGTGAAGATGAAAATCCTTCACGGTCTTTACTGTGGAGGAAGGCACATCAAAACAAAAATGGAGAATACGATGACGATGGTGTTAGGGAAAAGGAAGCACAGCTTGTAACATGACTGAAACTACTAGCTATTTGTTCCGTGCTTGAGTAAAAGTTTGTTTTAATTGATTAACACTTTTAATCCCCTAAATTTTTTGTGCAGGAGGAGTTTGATAAGCAGCTGGAAGATGGAACTTTGACGAAAAAACCAGGCACTGATTCTATCACACTTGTGTTTGGGGAAGAACATGGTGGCCGCGTAAGATGTGCAGGTAAGGGAGTGACTCCAACAACATACTAGAACCTTCCACGGAAAGGAGCGTCCAAGGAGCAGATTGAACTGAAGAAACAGCTGGATGATGAAAGACGTGTGAACCAAATGGAGAGAGAGAAGAACCAAATGGAGAGAGAGAGGAAGGATAAAGAAATGAAGGAAGAAATGAATGCACAAGCAAAAATGATGAACAACTTAATGTCTCGGCTAAAATCTCAAGGAGTATTGAAAAAGAAAAAATCCAACAGCAAAAAGGCACGGGTAAGCATATTCCATATTATCTTATAGGTTTGTTTTGTTTTGTTTTGATTTGTGCTGAATTTCTATGTTGCTGGTTTATAACAGTATTTTTGATTAGGTATGTTTAACATCATCTAAGTAATTTTGTGTATATTTACTAATAAAATTGAAGTATCTAATATTTCTTTGCCCTGTCAACTGCACTCTACAGAAATCTCCTATTAGAGAGAAGTCTCTTATGCCTGAGGCTGAAAGGCAGGAATCAAATTCAAATAGCCAGTCCCATGAATCTCAACATGCATCTCAGTCGACGGCATCGAAAGACAAATCTGAACTCCAAATGGTGTGTTATTTTTGCCGGTATTTAATAAATATATAGTGTTTTGAAAGTTCAATATGTTGATGTTAATATAGCATATCTGTTTGCAGACTGGAAAATACAAACAAACGTCTCTTGCCTCTGAGCATCAGTCCCTTAACTCTCAGGACGAATCTCAATCTAAAGACCAAACTGAGCTGTCAACGGTATGTCCTTTTTGCAGGTGTTTAAATCCTTAGCGTTTTGAGGGTTGAATCTGTTGATGTCAATATAGCATATATGTTTGCAGATTGGTAAATGCAAACTGGCTAGTGCGACACTGAGAAATATCATTGCATTGGGTACTACTCTTCCATCAACGCCAAATCAGTTAGTACATGGAGATCCACTCAAGGATGATTGTGTTAAAGTGTCGGTTGATAAAGCGATATTTCCGAATCATTCTCTGCCAATCCAATCTGCTCATCTCAAAACAGCAAGGGATGCTGAGAAATCTTTTGTAGCTTGGCCCAAAGAGTTTGTGATCTCTTGCTCTACTGTAAGTTGCGATATTCCTTACTTTAGTCCATCTGTTATAACAAATATGTGGAATCATGCACATGCTTGCTTGTGTAGCTTTGTCATCATCTCTGAACATGCTTGACTCAACTGAATGTTATGTTCTGTAATATAGCCGTTAACACAAGCAAATATGAGAACTATATTTTGCATATATTTTTTTCGTTTGTTGAGGTAGTTAACGAAGAACATTTAATCTATTACCTTGTGCACCCTGATTAGTAGCATGGTTTGTTTCCTTATACATCCACTTGCTTTCTGCAGAACCAGCCACTTTCAGACCCTGATGAACATGATGCCGACCAAAAGACTAAGAAGACAAAGAACAAGAAGAAACCTTCAGATACGAAGAGTGGGGAACTGAAGTCTCGGAGATCCAGCAAGAGACTCAAGAATGCAGCCTAATTATTAAGAGAAATAGTTGTGGACTGAAGAATTCGGATGTTTAAGATTTAAATCTCCCTTACAAATTTTGTTATCTTAAGGTTATTGCCCAACTGGTCAGATATTGATGACGTTTATCATATGATTAATAAAAATTATTTTGGTTCAATTTTAATTGTGGTGTGATTAAATTTTATGAATGGTTAATAAGATGAGTTTTGCTACACATGATAGAAAGAGGAGGCCAATAGGTCCCTAAAGACTCGGTATAGGTGGCCAATACTGCATTCATGTGGTTGAATATAAGATACAACCACCATTTAGATTTTAAACCATGGCCAAAGAATAAACCCAGCTATGAAAATTGCGATTTTTGAGTGGCTAAAATCTAATATCTGCCACGTTTTGTATGATTTTATAAAGTTTAGCGCCATGGTTTATCAATTTACGAGTGGCTAAAAACTAATGTTTGCCACGTTGAATTCATTTTGTGTGATTTTATAAAGTTTAACGCCATGCTTTATCAATTTTCTGAGTGGCTAAAAGCTGCCATTTTGAATTCATCTTATGTGATTTTATAAAATTTAGCGCCATGGTTTATTGCATCACCTGTGTCCGAAGCGTGAACAACAGCTACACCGAAAACATTTGGTATGTTTTTGGAAAGTTTTTAACCATGGTACTGCAAATTTATAGTTGTCGTAACTTATTAATTGGCCATGTAAAAATGTTTATCATGTGTCCGAAAATATGGATTGCTATGGTAATATAGAATGAACGTGACTACAAGTCATGTATTGGCCATGTTCAATTATTTTCCGTGTGTCCGAATGATAGAGATGGCCATGGTTAATAAAAATCAGTGTGACTCTAGGGTAATTATAACTCATGAATTGGCCATAATAAAATGAATTTTGCGTGTCCGATCGATGACAAAGGCCATGGATAAAATAAAATTCACGTGACTATAAGTTAAAGTTTAGCCACGTTTAAATCAAATTGTGTGTTTATAAGGATCGTATAGCCATGGTGATAGGTAAAATGCTTGACTACATAAAAAAAAAATGAGTATCATATAGACACGGTTATAGAGTTTTGACCATGGTAAATCCATGTCTAATAGTCACACAAATTTTATGAAGCCATAAAGGTATCCAGTTGTCACGGCACCTGATACCACATTTCTGGAGGAGGAAAAAATCCATGGCCAAAAGCCTATGGACACGGTGATCAAGTGTAGCCTACGTGAAGATTTGTACTAGTGTTGTGGGTCTATATAAACTTAATGTAACCTGTCCTGAAGTGAAATTGAGTGATTCTTCTACTTACATATGTGTGTCATTGAACATTTGGCATGGTAGACTTGGTCATGTAAACTTTAAATCAATGCATAAATTGGCTAGCATAGGCTGCATACCTAAATTCACTATGGATAGAGATCATAAGTGTGAAATTTGTGTAGAATCTAAGCATGCTAAGAAATCATTCAGTAAGAATGTCCAGAGAAACACTAAACCCTTAGATTTAATCCATTCAGACCTAGTTGATATGAAATCAGTTAAAATTAGAGGTGGTAAGAAGTGGTTTGTCACTTTTATAGATGATTGTACGAGGTACTGTCATGTTTATTTGCTTAGAGAGAAGGACGACGCCTTAGAAGCCTTTAAGATATACAAACTTGAAGTTGAAAACCAAATGAATGCTATCATTAAAACTGTTACGTATGACAGTGGTGGTGAGTATGAAATTCATATAGGAGATTTCTGTAAAGATCACATGGCATAATACATGAGACTATAATCCCTTATTCACCTCAATCTAATGTTGTAGATGAACATAAGAACCTTAACCTTAAGGATATGATGAATGCCATGTTGATTAGTTCAGGATTACCTTCGAATTTGTGGGGGGAGGCTATCATCTTAGCCAATTACATTTGAGAAGAGTACCCTTTAAAGGATCAGATAAAACTTCATATGGGTTATGGAAAGGTAGACATCCATCTTATGCTTACTTCAAAGTGTGGGGGTGTTTGGCAAAGGTGGTATTCCCTCCTCCTAAGAGAACTAAGATAAGACCAAAAACTGTTGATTGTATTTTTATAGGGTAACAAACAATACATGTTCCAACCCATGAATATGCGCGTATACCATGCACCAAGTCTTATGTCTACTTGGATTTATTTTTTCAAGTTTTTATTTAGGAAACAATTTCCAAAATTAGTTTCTCTATTTATTTATGGGAGAATTTCTTTTCAGGTTTTAATTGTTTTATAAGAAAGAACAAAAACTTTTTTATAAGAAAACCTAAACCTAACTTGATTTTCATGCAATTATCTCCTATAAATACAACTCGAAATTGTTTCACATAACATATACCAGAAGCGACTACTTTCTAGTCTTCTTTTAATCATCTTCTTGCTTTGTTTTGCGCGGGGTGTTCACTTTAAATACATGTTCCTAAGTTCAAGAGTAGGTAACTTGCGTTGTACTAACTCAAGTTATATCAGGCTGTCTTATCCTAGGCACATCTTCACTATGAGGGGTTTAGCATTGCTCATCTCGAGTATACCCGTGAACTAATGTGTTAAAGACAACTTGTTGAACCTATGATTCTTCCCTCGTCAAGTTGTTTCGGCATAGTTGTTTTGATTCAGTTCTTTACATATTATTTTTGATACATCTAACGTGTTGTTCATTGTTGCAAGATTCCAACAACATGTTCATTCTATAGTCCATCTTCTGTAACTTCTAAAATAGATCCCAACTGGCGTCGTCAGTCTCACTTAATACGGATAACAACTTATTATTTTGCAATGTGCTTGACGAGTTGTTCTTAGTTTGGAAGTGACTCAGTCCTTCAGAGTAGGAGTAACCAGACGCGGGAAAGCATGCCACCAATCTGCTTTGGATATTATCAATTACTTGAATTAGATCTATCAGCTTGATCCGACCTCTCCGATCGAGAAATTATCTTTGTGTCAAAATTCCAACCAACCAGACTATGAGAATCCAACAGTTTTTCCTTTCTGTCCATAGGTACCAACCGAGAAGTAATCTACTAATAAATCTGGGGTCCATCTCCAAACCAATGTTAAAAACATGGGCAAGGATTAGTAGCAGACAATTATTCCACTTATGGTTAATTATCAAGTCCTGGTATCTGGGTTCACCACTAGTTCTACTTAAGAAGCCGATGATTCAATTTCTAAACTGCATATTCTCAAATTTAGGATAAAAAATTAGGATTGGTTGATGAGCGGATAGCACCCGGTGTTAGCTTGCCTTTAATATGGTATATAGAAAGTGAACTCATCTAATGTCTATTTCATCCTCCTTTTTGAAATGAGCTCGGGAGCATCAATACTTTCAATCAAGGTAATACATAGGGAAGAGAAAGACCAGTGCACCCTTAACTAGGGGAAGATATATGCGCAAAGCAGGTTCTTGATTTACGAGATGGATGCGTTTCGGCTTGAATCAAGTGGTACTAAAACACTGGAAAAAACAGAACGAGCTTAGGAAGGGGTTTTGATGCATACAGGTGATTCCGATAAGAAGGGGCAAGCACAAGAATACAAAAGAATCTCTTAGGAGACGTTTGCAGAAGAAAAAAATCGAGTTGTTTTTAACAGGTTAAACATCCATTTTAGAATTCATCGCCACTTTGATAAGAGATCCGGTGACCACTTCCCGTGTCTCTTCTCTATTCCATTTGCTTTTGATCATCTATTATCTTGTCCAATATCCCTTCCTTCTTATTTGACCGGTTCTAGCCGACTATCTAAGCAATTAGTTCGTCAATGCACCTACTAAGAAGAAGCCAACTGCAGGGATCACGAGTAGGCTTGAGACGGGAAAGATCCAAAACGCAGAAGAACATAGGTTGGGCTCGAAGGGGATGTTTATTTATTCTCTTTGTGTTCATCCTCATATTGACCAGGAAGTGACGGTACTCTGACTTGTCCAATCATTTTTTTGCGATTACAAAAAGACACAAGCTACCATATCTCATCTTTCTTTCTTTGCACACCTCCAGGAGAAAATGAACTGACTCCAACATCGATCTTCAATTAATTAATGACCATTCACATAATTACTTCCAGCATTAATCTATGTTCTTCTCATGAATCTTGCATATTCATCAAAAGCTTCATTAGGAAAATGGAGAGTTAGTATTATTGAAACAAAGTCAAGAGAAAAATAATATATCAATAACCTTTCTATTCCATTGCCTATTCAGAATTTTTTTAATGGAGTTTCCTCTTCAATAACAATACATGGATTAGTTGGAATGTTCATAAGTTGTCGACATAGTGATTTGAATATCTTCTTAGATATCGAAATATATATATGGTTACAATATCCTAGAGATTTGCATATCTATAGTTACTATATTAATAAAGTATATGAAAATTTGCTAGCTAATATTAGTTTTCAACTATGAGTGACCTCGATTTATTATTTTGAATATAATTGGTATTTGTCAGATTCGGAAATAATATTTTTTTTCCATATCTTTGGGAAATTTCTAAATTTATTATACCTTTTCCCCCAAAAAATCCTTGGTCTCAACATTATAAATAGTGGAGCTTGTATTCTTCAAGCTCATCCCTTGACACACAATCATCCCTTGACACACAACTTAATTAATTGTATGAGAAGCCAACTCATTGAGAGAGAAGGGTAATCTAATTAGGTGAAACCTTTTGCTTTGCCTTTTTTTAAGTCTTCATTGGGATCAAGAAGCCTTTAGTAGTACCGTTGGTGGAAAACCAAATCGTATTGTTATTTTAGTTATCAATTAATATTATTTGATTGACTAACGATATAGTTATCCTTGATTAATCAAATTCTTTATTTTATGGTTGTTTTCTTCTGATATAAGACCACTTTAGTTTGTTTAAGGATTGACTGCTACAAATCTAGTGATTCAAAATCTGAAGACAGGACTATTGATCACCCAACTTCAACAGACTTCATTCTGTGTGTGATTGATCAATAGTGGAATCAAGTTGTTTGTGCAGCGATTATTTTGAAGATTGAGGACTTGAAGACTCGTTTTTAATCTTTGTGATTCTTCTTGCACACTTAATTCTCTGAGATCTAACAAGTTGTTTATGTTGATAGATATAAGACTCGTGTAGATGTCTTATCATCTCCGAATTTTTTTGCGGATATGTCTACTTGTCGATTAGTTGAAATTATTAGGCCGACAGACATTTTGTTCTATAGTTGGAAGGATGGTCATGACACTTGTTTTCATGTAACTGAGTTTTCTCCTTTTGCTGGGGGATGGTGTGCATGCCTTTACACGGGGCCTTCCCTTGGCTAATGACATCGAGCGCAAGCGGACTAAATATCTTGAAGTATGTAGTGCCAGTGGATATAGTTTTGGAACCCTAGCTTTTACTACCTTGGGATAACTTGGTATTGGAACTATTGATTTTTTAAAAAGGTTGAAGAACTACATACTTAGGCATGATGTTAATATTAATGTTGGTAATTTTTTTTTCGTTGGTTAGGATTAGTTATTCAAAAAGGTGTTGTAGCCCAATTTGTTGCTAGGCTCCCGACTAGTTTCTTTTAAAATGCGTTTCTTCTTTAAACAAAATCCTTTCATAATAATATTAATAATAATGTATAAATCAGAGATGTGATGATTTTTAGTTCATACTATGGGTCCAACGAATCGATTTCGAGTTATTAAAAAAAAACTAAAAAGGTATTTAAAGAACTCAAAAGAGTTAATAAACGTCTTATGATCTATGAAAAACCGTGTTTAAAAATATTAGCTAATAGCCTTTGGAATGGGATAATCATAAAAGACTCACAACTTGATGCTTTAGTAATTCTACAATAATGCCTTCATGTTTTCTGCAAGGTACGATAGAAACTTTGAAAGAGGTATAAAAGAGTCTATTGAATGAAAAACGTATTCTAAACCAAACTCGGGTCTGAAGTGTTCGTCTGACTCTGATGAGGAAGACACATGTGAGAAACGTAATAGTTTACACCTGGACATTGGTTCTCTTCCTCTTGAAAATAGGAAGTTAGAAATGACAATCAGAAACCTTGAGTGTAGACTCATAGTACTATGGTGTCAAAGACAAGCTGTTTTTTGAGAATCTGTCCAAATATTTTCAGAAGATTTGTGTTTGGAGGCCGCTGACTTTTGAAAACTTGTTCAAGATCTCGAAAACTTGAGAAAAAACTTGCTACAACTAAAGTAAGTAATGACTCTCAACGAATACTGAGTCTTGAAGACAAAATAAGTTCTCGTCTTTCTCAAGTAAAAGAATTGAAAAAGCTCGAGATGCTGCTCTTGAAAAAGTCAAAATGTTGGAAAAAATAAAATAACCTGAAAAATATTCAAAGATAGCTCCAGCAAACTAACCTCAATATTATGAGAAAATTGATCAAAAGAGTTGTTTGAGTTTATTATTATTAAATACCCAATTATTTCTAGCATTCAGAAGTTAAACATATCTGAAATTTGGCTTCTCACTTTTTCTTAAACTACCTTATTCTAGTGTACAATTAAGTTGTACACTCCATAGACTATAGGATCGAAAATTACATTTTTTTAGATAGAAAACCTAGAAACTCTTATACTCAGAAGAACGCCTTATTCCCATGGTTATCTCATATGTCATGTGCGCATGTGTATAGTTTCCTCCAATATTCCACCAGTTTCAGTTTGTCTTAAGCAAGTTTTTTTGATCTCTAGAACTCTAGTTCTGATAATATTAGAAATAACAATAAGGAGACATTATTAGTTATAAACACATGATGGGGAGGAACTGTGGCCGGACTTAACCTCTCCAAAGTCACCCCCAATCATAAAAAATTAGACTATTTTAGCTCAAGACAGGTACTCATATAGTCAAACCCGGGTAAAAATTTAGAACTCTCCCTAAATCAGTTTGATATGAGTAGGAGAAATAGGGAAAATCCTAGGTAAGGTATTTTGATGTCATATATTGGTTTATAGATGAAAATTCTAGAAAAAACTTGCTTAATTTCATGAAAGGGACTTGGATTTTTCTCAGTTTTAGGTTACTATCTCTAGGATCTGTATAATTGAATATATGAATGTTTTAGGTTATAATCTTTGACGTCAACTGTGAATTCGTGACTATCTAATTAGGAAAATTAGTTAATATATGGAATGGAAATTTCTTTCGTCAATCTTCGTTTCTCGTGCTCAGTTCCATTAATTCAGGTGAAATCTAACCAAATTTCTTCTTGAATAAGGTGTTTCTTCTGATGATTAGTCATTAAGTCAAGTGATTTTATGGATTCTTGTCCTAAATCCACTATTTTTGAATCATTTAAATCAGATATGTTAGGTTTTAATAAACAAAAAAAATTCTCAAGTAATTCCTTCGATTGAATTGCCTGATGATCTATTTGAAGAGAGTCTAAATCCTTGGAGGTTTTCTCTTATTGGAAGATTAAATTTACAGCAAATTAAATTTGTTGATGATGCTATCATTCTTCGTCAACAATGGAAGTTGGTAGGAGATTGTAAAATTATTCCATTAGGAAGAGGTTTCTTTACAATTAAGCTAGATAATGAAATTGATCGTCAATATGTTAAGGAAGGTAAATGGGAGGTTCTTAATCAGGTACTGCAAATAAGGAACTGGATCTCTAATTTTAGACTAGAAATTCAAAAATTTCAAAAGCCATGGTATGGGTTAGATTACCAGGTCTTGGTCTTTAATTTTGGAGTGAAAAGATTTTGTTTAAGATTTGTAAGGAAATTGGTACACCAATCAAACTAGATGAAGCTACTGCTAAATGTGAGGTTGGGTACTATGCTAATGTTCTTCTTGAAATTGATTTTGCTAAAACTATCCCTAACAAAGTTTGGATTGGTACTAAATATGGTGGATTTTTTCAAAGTATTTCAATTCCAGTTTGTCCAAAATTTTGCTCAACATATAAGATACTTGGACATCTCATTACAAAATGCAGAGTTGAGAAGAACAGAGTTCAGACAGCAAGTAAAATTCAGCCTAATAACACCAACAAGTCAACATCAACTCCTATTCAACATCAAACTCCTAGAACTGGTAATTCCCATATTCCTTTTGATATTTGTGACAGGTCTGAGGTTGAGAAGAATGGTAATATTATAGAAAGAAAGCAAGGAAGTACATCTAGTACTACTGGTAATCAATTCCTTGGAGAAGACTCCATAGTTTCCAATATTGTCACACCTGCTAATTTTCAATCTACTAGCAACTCACTATCAGTAAACATGAATGGTGGAAGATTTAATGCTCTAAACCAAAATGAACAAAAAGAAGATGATGTTATAAGTGTTGATGAGGAAATCTTGGCAGAAATGGAACCTCAAAAACTGATTCAATTTACTGAGGTCACTGAATTGGAAAACAATGTAGTTAAATTTGTGGATGCAGGATCAAGTAAAGTATCTAAAAAAGACAATAATCAAACTCGGGATATGGAAGTGGAAAAGAAGATCATTCAATTACAATTGGAGTACCAAAATTACTTAAGATAGCTGAAGAAAATGATTTGCACAATAGTACAGTCAAATTTGTGAACGTTTCTAATGGAAAAGTCACAAATGAAGTAGTACAAGTTACATCTTGGGAAAAGGTGGTTGAAAAAGAAATGGTGACTTCAACTTCTTCCTCAGTTAGGCCAACAGATAATACAAAAGGGGTAAAACAAGTTCCAGTCAACAACAAGTATAATTTTAGAAAGAATCAGGGTAAAGGGGGTACCAAAAACCCCTCTTCTAAACAATGAAAATTCTATATTGGAATGTCAGGGGCCTTAGAAGAAAAATGGCTCAAGACAAATTATGGTCTTTGGTAAATCAATTTAGTCCTTCTTTAGTATGGATAGCTGAACCAAAAGTCTATTGTAGTACTTCATTTTGCAATAAGTTAAATCTCCCATGGATGCATAGAATGGTTATTCACAATTCTACTTCAAATAATAAAGGTAATATCTGGCTTTTTTGGAATAAAAATATAACTCAACCTACAGTGATATCAATGTCAAGTCAAATGGTTACTGTCAGTGTAGGAGATGTACTTGTTTCTGGAGTTCATGCACATGTAAAATTAATTCAAAGAAGATTTCTTTGGTCAGAGATGGAGGTGATTAATGACCTCAATAATCCTTGGATAATTTTAGGTGATTTTAATGCTATATTAACTCCAGATGAAATTTTTTGGTGGAAGACCTCCTAATAGAACTTAAATGTTGGAATTCAGTGAGTGCTTAAATAAATGTGAACTACTTCAAGCTCCAAAAACAGGTATGCAGTATTCTTGGTCTAATTGTCAACAGGGGAAGAAGAGAATATTATGTACATTAGACAGAGTAGTGTTTAATCAAAAATGGTTGCAGAAGTATGAAGATTGGGGTTATAAAGTAGGGCTGAGAATTATTTCAGATCATTCTCCTTTGTTGGGTTGTTGTGCCAATATACCAAAGCCTAAAAATGTCCCTAGGAAATTTCAGAAGATGTGGATTAGTCATCCAGAATTCTTACCTGTGGTTAAAGCAAGATGGTCTAATGAAATTACTGCTGATCCTGCTTTCACATTCATGCAGAATTGAAAGAGTTAAAAAGAAATCTAAATGAGTGGAATTGGAAAGTCTTTGGAAATGTACAAGTCAAACTTAAAGAAGCTGAAGTAAAAGTCATGGAAGCTATGCAATTCTATGATAATGATCCATTTGATTCTGCTGCATTGGATGATTTAGTTAAGGCAAAAAATGAACATGCAAGTAGAGAAGTGCAACTTAATACACTAATGAGACAGAAGTCAAGGGTTAAGTTGATAAAAGAAGGAGCAGCCAATACAAGCTTTTTTCATACTAATTTGAAAATAAGGACTTCCAGTAATTTAATTAGTGAATTGGAAGATAATGAAGGAAATGTAATATCAGATCAATCACAAATTGTTGATGCACTGGTATATCATTTTCAAAAAAAGTTTGAAGAGCAGAGTGTCAATTTTAAAGAGGAGCTACTAGAAGTGATTCCTCAGATGATTAATGAAGAAGATCAAAAAAGATTGGAGTGCAGAGGAAATTAAAACAATAGTATTTGACATGGACCCTGAAAGTTCTCCAGGGCCAGATGGATTCTCTGGAATTTTTTACAGGAGTTGCTGGGAAATAATATAAAATGACTTGGTGGCTGCAATCCAATTTTGTTGGAGGAGGAAATTCATTCCTAAAGGTATGAATTCTAGTTTTTTAGTGCTCACTATACCAAAACCAGGATTTTGTCACAGTGTAAGCTGTCACAATTTATTTTTCAGTCACAGATACACCTGTGATAAGTCCTGCAACAGTTATAACTGTTAATAAATTTTGTATTCGTGATAATAATTAGGAATATTAAATTATTTTATTAGTCACAATAATATTTGTTGATAATTATCTAAACACCAACAATTATAATCTAAAATGATGATTCCACCCAAAAATTTCACCACATCTAAAACAGCCCCAAATTTACCACTCTTACAAATTTTCTTGTCACAATTTTCCCAACAATTTCACAAACTAACAATTGTATTTAATTTTTTAAATCAAAATTTATTTTTATTTTTATTTTTAATTTTCTTAATTTAGAAAACTGTTACAAAGACTAGGTCAACAAGTCATGACCAAGGTTAAAAAAAGAAAAAAAGAAAAGTCATGACTGTTATGTGCACGTCATAGGATGGCCCACCATCTCAATCTCCAAACTGCTCGCATATTCGAGAAACTTCTCACCTCCTTTGACCTATCTAGTACAGTCCAATGAGAGCTGGATAAACTTCATGGTTAAACCGCCTGTATTAGGATAAGTCCTAACAAACTTAGTAGCTAAGCAAAGTGTAAACACTGATCATCTTACCGACGATGTTGGCTATAAATAGCCCCTCATGTATTCGTTTGAGGATGTAACAAAAAAACCGAGAAGTAATAAACTCCTCCACTTTCATTTCTCTCTTCTTGAGAAAGTTAGTAGTTCATCCATGTAGTATCACGTATATACAGTACTTCAAACTAAGCTAGTTAATTAATTGAATAGCGTGGTATTATTACATAAAACGTTATCAGCACGAATTGTTCGGTGGTAATCGAGTGGGGGCTGACGATAAGGAAAAGGATAATTCTCTTCAACTCTTGCATTTTTAATTTAACTATTGTTAAGTAGTTATATGCATAAAACTCTTATCATGTCTAACTGGTTTTTGTTTTGATTAGGATTTATTAAAGGAGAAATTAGACATCTTACCGCACTCGGTTTGTGCTATTGATAGCATAAATAATTATTGTGGTAAAAGAAGAGGTATCCAAAATAGGTACGTATTAGCAACGACTCATATTTGTGATGTTATTCGATTTCCGAATTTAGCCACATATTTGAGTTTTGCGGAATTTTGTTATATTTTTATTTAGCCAACCAACGGAAGGTTTTTCCGCGTCCTTTCGGATAGTGTAGAGAATAAAATCACCTTTGTTGGTACACCTATGGTTTTTGTGGTGTTAACGGTTTTAATATCGGCAGAGCGGGGAATTGTTGCATCCTGAGGGATAGCAAAATTTTAATATTCCTTTGCGATAATAATCTCCGAAATTCAAAATCGTTCCACCTAAGGGTCGGAATGCGATGAAAAATGGACACCGGGTTAACATGGTTATCCAGTCTCTATCAGCGGTCTTTGAGATGACCTGCAGTTGATATCGAAACGATTTCTTTTAAGATATAAAGAATGTGTTCATATTTAAACTTTGATAAATTAATATTTCGTCTACTCTAATAGACGAAGATGGAGATTTGCCGATATCATGTCAGAACTGTATATATTACATTTTAAACATTTTCTTCATTGTTTCACCATTGATTTTTGTGGTAATATTTTGGCTTGATTTTAGAGAAGATATATGCACCGTATAATATTGCAACGAGCAATAAGGAGAGTCGCATATTTTGCGCCCTTATGTGTTCCTGCTAGCTTTACGGAGTGCATAATATGCGCCTATTATATGCATCGACGAGCTTTAAAGAGCTACTACTTAATTTCCACCTTGTATATGTTGTGACAGCAACAACGAGAGCTGCATATTTTAACTGCAACCTCGTAAATATACAAACGTCGAGGAATAATGAGAGTCGCATTTCTTTAAATGATATTTAGAGTTAATATCATCTCTTTTCGTCACTTGAGCTATTACCTAAAATCATGAATTTGGTGAATTAAATTTGCACTTGTGCCTATGCAAATATTGGTCTATTTTTGATAAATGAATAGACACCACAAATGAGGGAGATGCAATTGTGGTAGACTGAATATGGAAACCACAATAGTTCTCGGGTTTAAGAACCTGATGAACACCGTACCACCAGAAGTGAAAAAATACGGGACGGTAGCACAATGATTTGTTTGAATAAGCCATCTTTGAGCCTGGAAGAGCTCTGCTATCGTTGTGACATAAAAGACACGATATGTACATCTGAAATGCCGTTCTGCCAAGACGACCGATAGATTTAGGTACTCTATCTAAATTCTCACACCGATAGATTTACAGTAAACTGTAACCAATTTCGATGATATTGGTTAACTCCAATTGCGTCTCATCTAAATTATCACACCGAGAAATGCCTAAGGTGTTGGAGATTACTCTGTTGCTAGATTTAGCAAGAGTACGCTTGCGTGATTCGGCATATATTAAAGTCCTTGCAAGGCTTTCCATGTAATTGCAGCAATTGTTTCGTCTGTAAATATGATTAGAAGCATATATGAAAACCTCTTGTACGAGGTATGCCAATCTAATCAGATGACGTCCATATTCTCTTTGAGTTATGAGTTGATATATCTCCTAACGAGGAGCACATCCATAAAAGTTGCGTTGATATCCCGTGGTAAAGGATATCCACATACTGAAATCTAGTACCAATGGATTAAAATATCCTCATGCTCTTGAGAATGATGTAAGATCGTTAACTAGCTGATTATGAACTGGTTGTCTATAATGTGTAGAGTAGCTACTGAAATTGTTGTGGATAGATATCCCCCTTTGCAAAGGAATTATCGACAAAGTTTATATGATTGGAAGATATGGACCTCGGTTCATATTGAAGTATTTTCTCCTTTGTGTATGCTTTTGGGACCTTATTTTTAGCATCAGTCACAAATTTGATGCTTATATGAAAGCGTAATGTGAGAAAACTAATTGAGGTTGCCTGTTATGCAACACCACCCCTTGACAATGAGTTTCCACAGATACTAACCAGGTTGATGGAAGTATGGTTTGGTAGTCATAAATGAATCGACATATCACCTGGCCGATAACTGTACTCATATAAATTGTAAATGAAACTCTTGATTGTCAATCTTTGATGTTGTATCATCCTAGTGATGCTTTGGGCATTGATGGTGAGTATATTTGATGTTCTTGTGCATTTTGAACTTATTACTCATGTAACCATTGTCATGTTTTTCTGTTTGAGACGTGCTATATTCCACTGCATATGCTACTACAACAAGATTTTCAAAATTTGATGAGAAAATCTTCCCACCGTTAGGGGGAGGAAAGGCTGTCGCCTGAAAAACGGCATGAAGTATCCGGGTTTGTACAAGATAAACCAGGATGTATCTCATCTTGATGTTTTCAGCAATAAAAGACATGCAGAAGATTTGATATCTTCATAAATTGCAAATCAATTTGCTTCCTTGAGAAGCTGTGAGTGTAGCAGCAAATGTGTCGTTTAAAACACATCACAACGTGGAAGACTAGTTGATTGAAAATATTCCGCTCCTCTTAAAAAGGAAAGAATCAATCACAATCATTGAAAGATAGTGCTCTCAAATAGACTATCAAAGGAAGATCTGATTTCTCTGAGTATCGTTCTCCTCATAAGAGAACATCTCTGCAATGGTTGTGGAACTTCAAAATAAGAAGATCCCAATAAAGCATGCATGCAATAGAGAAATTTGCGATCGTGATCCAATGATTGTTGATGACATAGTCAAAGTATCCACTAATACTGTCGTAGGTGTTGTTGGTTTTGAACCACTCTCTATAGGAATGTCATCAAAGGTATGATTGGTTAAACCAGGAGAGATCGAAGAAGAATAACAGCTTTCTCACAAAATGCATAACTTTGGTATTGCAGACCGAACACTCGATAATATGAGCTACTCTTGGCCACAGATGGGTGTTTGCAGTCTCGACATCCGATAATGTAACCCTCAATGGTTACAGGTGGGTGTGTGCATGGTGAGAAAAACACAACCAACTAATGGCACAAAGTCTTTCATGGAAACCTGAGATGGGTTACACAGAAACATATTCCCTGTTATGGATGCAAACCCCTTTGGCATTTGTTTAGAAGTCTTTTAAGACTCGACATGCATCTAGTTGATGTGGTTACAGCGAATCTGTATGAAGTACAGATAACTGGATATAAATTCTTGAAGTTTTTAACTATCAGTTGAATCACCATGTCATATGCATTTGCTCAATAAAGGCGAAAGTAGTCAATCGTCTAAGTGAATGCTTATAATATCCAGGGATATGTGTGAACCATCTTATATGCCCATCTACTATGCATTTACTAGATTTGGTATATACAACATCTACTTTATTGGAACATCTAAAGAGTCCTCCAAAGCACAAAAATGCTTAAAGCAGAAGTTCGAGATGAGAATCTCGGTAAAACAAGGTCTCAAACTGTTGGCTGAGCATTGTAGATGGAAGTCCATTAATTTCGTCAACCTTAAGGGTTTAGACATGTTTAAATGGAAAAGATGACATGGTTTCAGTCATTCGATCTCTTACTTTTAAGATTGATCGGTTTACACCTCAACAAAGGTAGTATATCACTATGTGGTTTTTGCATTGCACAAAAGATGTGTAAATAATATATCGTCTGAAATATGCTACAGATATCGGATATTGGGTTTGTAATAAACATGTAAGTCTGGTTCTAACCAACGCCAATATCGAGACATTGGTCCGAAGAAAACTCATTTATCTTCGTGGTACCATTGAGCTTGATCTTTTAGATAAAAGATCGCAGAATGTCTCCCACAGAGAGAATTAATCAGATTGTTTGAGGTTTTTATTGTTTAGTAGGTTTATTGAAGCAGCTAAACATTGTCCTAGCTAATAGTCTTGTAGTAGAAGATACTTGTTTTCCTCCAATTGGTTACGATTGTTCAGTAAAAGCTAGTAGAGAATAAAGGTTAGAACAATCAGATGATCATTAGAAATTGCACAGAGTAAAACCGGACCAAGTTTTTCAAGTAAAAGAAGCAGCTGAAGATATTGAAGGTGGTTCGCAGTCTCTATGCAGTATTATAGGGCACAATGATCAACTAAGAAGTCTACTCATCTGGGGGAGTAAGGCCATAGAAGACTATGGATATTGGGCATTACGCCGTGTACTCTTTTTCCTTAGTCAAGGTTTTGTCCCATTGGGTTTTCCTTGTCAAGGTTTTAATGAGGCATGCGAATCCACTACAATCTGCAGTTCGAAATGTTGTACTCTTTTTCCTTCGTCCTGGTTTTTGTCCCTTTGGGTTTTCCCGGGCAAGGTTTTAACGAGGCAACATCTGCGGGTTTATCATTGTTCTGAGTACTCATGTTTTCCTACGTTCAGGTTTTGTCCCTCTGGGTTTTCCTGACGAGGTTTTTAATGAGATAACAACTTAGAATAGTGATCACCATCTAAACAGATGTATATCCATAAAGTTTTTGAGATGAGACATTCAGGTTTTTCCCCACGTGGTTTTCCTAACACAGGCGATTATGCTATGTCCCAAGTGGTTTTCCTGAAGCAAACGTTCATATTTTGTCCCTTTCCGAACACAATTTGATGGAGGAAGTATTCTCGACGCTAAGGTTTTACCCCAAGTGGTTTTTCTGCCGCAATTTTGTAAAAAAAATTATTTCGTGACGGCAACCACCCACATTCCGAGCTCAGGTTTTGTCCTAAACGATTTTCCCGACGCAGCTTCGACAAAAGAGGAGATTCATTGAGGAGACCAACCTCATTTGGAGTTTCAAATGTTTAGCTTTTGTCCCTATTTTTCTAGCAAAGTTTTGACGAGACAACAAATATTTGCTCGGTTTTATTCCATCGGATTTTACCGACAAAGCTACGCCAAGAAAATATTATTGGAAATGGTGGTCCAGGGAGTGTTATGTGCACGTCATAGGATGGCCCACCATCTCAATCTCCAAACT
>JAJJMB010012301.1:358142-401572 GCA_023531105.1 Papaver atlanticum
TTTTTTTTTCCTTTCTTAGCCCTTTTCTCTGTTAGAGCCTAGAGGGTGTTTGGATGCCAAATCTTACTTATGAAATTGTATCCAAACACCCTCTTGGCTTCTATAACTTCTTGGTTTGATGAAGTTATAGATCTTGTTATTGAGCTGTTTTTTTTTTTTTTTTTTTGGTCATATATTTCCTCTACTATTATTAATTTTATATACAAAGGTTAATTTTGATAAGTTGTATTAGAATTTTTTTTGTTTGTGATGTTAAATTTCAGTACGTGAGTACTCGATTTGCAAAGATCATTCTAAGCCGACCAAATATTTCCACACTTGCAAATATTATACATGGTCTTAGCTCTTACTATTTTGACTAGCGTATCAGCGTTTCAATCCTCATTCTTTAAAGCAGTGATCATTCGAAGACGACCGTATTTTACCACAAAATTTGCTTTTTCCGTATGAAATTTTGCTTCAGAGGACAAAATATACATTCCAAAGCTTAATTTTGTAATTTCAGGTTCTTTCTGGTTTGGGTCATGAAAATTTATAAGTTTATAAGCTTGGTAATCTAAATGGTTTGGGTCATGAAATTTAAGTAGATTCTAGTCCACGAAGAATTTTAAGTTGTGTTTTAAAATGATGATTTTCAACTACCTCAAAAATCAGTTAAAAAGGATGGAATACTGCGTTCGTCACTAAATACAATATGAGTTTAAAATCAGCATATACAACAGTAACAACACGTAATATGAGTTTAAAATTTCAATGTTGTGATGTAATATGTATATGGATCAAACAGATATATGTGTCATATCTACGTTCCGATTTGTTTAAATACATCCATATATATATGAAACCAAATTGTGGAAATTAATTAGAGGATAAGTGAAACATTGTTGAAAAAAAGAAGGCAGAAAAGAGATTGACTATTCATAATTGCAAAAGAGGGCGGGTTTTGATAATGTTATGTACATAATCTGGTAAGCTATAAAACTTGTTACTGAATCTATATATTGGTGCACATTTAAATGGTGGAGGAGAAGTCCATGAGAAGCTAGTAAGATGTTGGAGGAAACTGATGAATTGTTATTAATATTATTTTTTAAGTGTTTCAAATAAGTAAGGCAATTTGGAGTAACCGACTGCAATCCGATGCTTAAGTGCTTAACAAATTCAATGTGAGATGGGTGTTTCCTATTCTTCCCTTCCTATTAAAAAGAAAAAGAAAAAAAGAGAGATGGGTGTTTGTATTGTAATGTATCCGGGTTTGATAATCATCCTTGATTAACCAAAAGTAGATTAGAGTAAGACATTGAATGCCATGCAAAGTTTTTTTCAATTCACCTTTTTTTTCTCGATCACTAAATGAACGAACTTATCCAAAGAAGGCAACACGAAATAAGAGTTACAACTTACAAATACCGACCATGTTTTCAATTTTACCGGGTTTAAAATCTGAATCATAGTCGCGTGCCACATGAACCTGTCAATAGACTTCTGTACATGATAGTAGCGTCGCTACAGCCACCCAACACAGAGAGGGAAGAAAAACAAACAAAGAAACCCACAACTTAAAACAAAAAACTACTACGGAGGATCAAAGAATAACCCTTTCCAATTAACAATGACGTCATCAAGATGAACCCCAGACAGATTATAAGAAGTAGAAGCCCAGTGGAACGCATTAACTTTCGAGTCACTGATTACGTAATCAATTCTGCGCTTCCTACCCCTGAAAACTCTGGCGTTTCGCTCCAACCACACATTCCAACAAATACTAGCAGGGACTCTCTTCCATATCTCTTTTCCACCAATATTAGTAAGATTGTAAGATCTCCAATTCTTGAAGATGTTTAAGAGGGAAGAGAAACGAGGGCATTGCTGGTTTGCTTGTCGGAAAAAGAACTCCCAGATTTGCTTAGTGAAGCTGCAGTCCCAAAAAAGAGGGTTTCCTGTTTCACTTACTTGGTCACACAAACTGCAGAGAGTAGTAGAGTGACTACTTATTCACCAGAGCACAGTTCCTTCTTTAAAGGTTATCGATGGTGGGAAGCTTTTCCAACACTAACTGCCAAAGAAAGAAACCAATCTTGTGAGGCCAAGCTCTTGACCAAATCTTCTTACGAGGGAAAGCCGATAAATTGGCTGCACAATCATCAATACAATATGCTGATTTCACCGTGAACACGCCCGAAGTGTCGCCCATCCAAACCAACTCGTCTTCTTCGTCGGGATTGAAAACAATAGAATTTAGAATAGGCATCAAAGAAATGAACTCGCTAATCTGGGCGTCATACAATCTTCTTCTCGAGATGTCCAAGTTCCAATGATAACCAGACCCGTCAGGCACATACAATTGATTCAAAGAAGAATATTTAGAATTAGACAAAGCAAATAATCTTGGGAAAGACTTAGAAAGAGGACCCTGCACACACCACTTGTCCTCCCAAAATCTAATTTTGTCCCCTTTACCAATTTTAAATTGGGTGTTCTTGAAGAAATCATCTGCCACTTTGTACATATTCCTCCAAAGACTCACGCCGTGCGTATTAGAAGGAGCCTTTGTTCTCCAACCTAGATCAGCCAACTCGTATTTTTCCTCGACAACCTTAGCCCATAAAGAGTCTCTTTCTCTCCCAAACCGCTTCTTGAGCAGAGATTTGTTGATTGTCTTGAGCCTTCTAATTCCCAGGCCTCCATGGTCAAGAGATGTACAAATTTTAGACCAACCCACCCAGGAAGTCTTCTTCTTGTCATCAGAATCATGCCAAAGGAAGTCTCTTATCGTCTTCTCAATTTGTTTCACCACAGAAGATGGGGCAATGAATAAGGAAAAGTAGTAGATCGGCAAACTAAGCAAAACACTTTTAATTAACGTGAGTTTGCCAGCCTTTGATAGTCTTTCAACTATAACATTCTTTCATTTCCCATGAACAAATCAACCATGATGGAAGTAGTAGCCTGGAAAGTTGTAAAATCAAAGAAAGTAGAAATCAGTCCATACAAAATGTCCGCTTAATCTAACAGTAAACAGAAAATTGATCTCACTAATTTTTCGTTTTATATCTATTTTTATTATTTCACAGTATACAACAAAAAAAAAATTCAAAAAGAAAAATTGAGTCTAAAGTAATCCACCTCAGACATCTCAATCCTATCCTAGGACCTATGCAATAAAGAAGGCCAGCCAACAAATTTTTCGCGCACACCACTACCCAGCCTAGCACTTCTTTTCGCAAGACAATCCGCAAAAAAAAAATTGATTTCCTTGTAAACATGAACAAACTTTAAAACAGCCACCTAATATACATTGCCATCTAGCCAGCACTACCCAAAGGCACTTAATTGTGGCAAAAATCTAGAATTGTAGATTTCGGATCTGAGGATAGCATCAGATTAACCATCCCTTAATTAAGTTTCAAATATTGACTTAGCAACTCTTTAGTTCCCTCCCATATCTAATTTTTGTTGACTTCTCTTCTATTCTCTTTGTGCTGATCAGATACAAAGAAAGTTTATCTTCTACTGGATGCAATCATGTATGTCAACGTTAGGAATGCCGAATTTGCGGAAAGTTTTTACTTTTTTACTATAGTCACAACTAGCACAATAATGTTGATTTTTTTTAGATATTCGTTGTTCCGGATTTAAATACAAAACAAATGTTTGGACATAATGGTGAAACTAGGAATCAACACCACACTAAACAAATAAGACCATCAACAACAACAAAAAAGGAACAGATATATTAAGAAGAGAGAATGTACATGAGTTCTACCAGTGGTAGAGTAAAAGGTAAAAAGAGAAAATACAGAATTACAAAAATATGTTTGCCCAATTATGGAGTACTGAATCTGTAAAGTTTAAATGTACTCTTTTGCCAGAAGCCGCTGCCCAAGTAAGCACCAGAGATTTAACTTAAGTACCTAAATCAATGTCAGTTTTGAAGTTGTAACCTTCCTTGAAGATGCAACAATTTCTCTCATTCCAGATAGTAAATATAGAGCTGCTGGGATAATTAAGACTCCATATAAAGTTACCTGAATTTGAGAAATTTAAATGCTGCCATCCAAGAGCTAACGTCTGCATTGAGTAAGAAACTACCCATGCCCAACAGGTAAAACCATGGACCAAATTCTATGCGCAACCCTGCAATGAAGAATAGATGGTTTTGTGTCTCGATGTCGCTTCCACATGCACAACACACAAGAGTTAAGCATCAAAATACGTTTTCTCTGCAGCATATCAATTGTCTTAATTAACCTTTCCCTGAATTAAACTCCAGACCAATGGTTAACTTTAGGTGGGATTGCAGCTTTCCAGATGAAGTAGTAAGGGAAATCAATTATACCGTCTTCAGCAATCAACGTGATTTCACCGTGAAGATGCCAGTATTATGTAGAGTCCACCTTCGAGTGTCAGCAATCAACTTTCTGTGTGGTTGATGTCTAACTACCTTCTCGAAAAGAGTATGTTATGGTGATCAGTCAATTTCATGCAGTATGACCCCGAACAACACAAATGGCATGATATAACCAAAAATAGCATCATTTAAACTGAACAGAGATAAATGCATCCATATATTCTTCATGATTGTTGTAACAATATATGATCTTTTTATTTAAACAGAGAACCATGGATCTTATATTCTCAATGCGTTTGTGGGTCTACAATAAGGGTTGAAATGCTTTTCTGTTTCTGTAAGGAAGAAATTGATAATGTTTGGGACGTTTGAGAAAAGGAAAACTTGGTAATATGCCCTAAAATCATGTGTAATCTTGGGAATATGTCCTGAGATTCCAGTTTTTGGGGATATGCCCCAATATAACAGTTTCTGTCTAAATAAGATAACTGGTCAATATCTCGTATATTGACTAGTCAAAATCTCGGAATATGATATTTCATGGATTGATGAAATAACTCTTTTGACTTTACATTATAAAAATCTTTACCTTTTTTTAATCATCTCGATGATATCAAGCAGCTGTAATGGTTTGTTGTCTGTTAGAGCAAAGAGAAAACCTGAGACCGAAAGCTTGAAGTAAAAACAGTTGGGAAATTATTTGGAGGAAGATGGTCGTGCGATTCCCCAAAGTCCCTTCCCCTCTTACTCATTCAATCTTCATCAACAGCTCCTTTTTACCCAACATCAAACCCTAAGAAGACTAACACTCTTCTGTCGGATTCAATAACATCAATTTTTGCAATTGATTTATCATTATCGAGAATCTTTCAAGGGGTTTTGAACAAGGCAACAGCACCAGAATTGGGGGAATTTTGCGCGTACAGTTGGACCATTTTTTTTGCTGCGATTAGGGAAAGACCAAGAGGGTATTACTCTTCACCACGTACAGTGTGATCCGTATCTGTGTGATTCGTATCTGATTCTCAAGATCTAAATAGTGAAGCTTTTATAGGAGGAAGATGACCCTGCGGTTGATTTTGAATAGTTATTTGATTCGAATGAGATTTTCCTACAATTGTTAATGATTTCTTCTTAAATTGATAAATGGGTACTTACTAATCATCTCGAATTGTAGTTCTATGTGTTTGATTTCATCAATTAAAGCCTTTAAGATTCTCAGAATAAATTAGGGTTTATGTATGAAATTGGGGATTTTTTTGAATTATTGTTTAAGATGGATATTCATTGTGGTGTTATCTCTAAACTAGGGGGAGCGGATGATAATCTCGTTCATTTTCTTTGGGTAACAGGTTGTAACAACTCTGAAAAAGAATTAATTCTTTGGAAGACGATGAAGATAATGGTTTACACAGGAAATCAACTGTGTTGAAGACAATGAAGAACATGATTTTCCAAAGAACTTGTTAATGGTGCATCTCCAATCGTAAAAGGATATATTTGTCTTTCATTTGTACGTGTGTCTCACATGAGCGGGCACATTGACTAGTTAACTCTTTTGGACGGACTTTTGGACAATTGGTGCATATCTCCTGGAATTGGAATCTTGGTATTTCCAAGATTACATTCGATTTTAGGGCATATTACCAAGTTTCCCTTGAGAAAACCATAAAACTATTAAAATTGAACAGAACATTATTATAAACACCAAGTAAGACCTAGTTTACCTAATTATACTGGGATCAACCATATCAGTGAAAAATGGTTGATTTTCGGTCCTCTTTGTATGCATTCAGTCTACTTTGGATCGGTTTTTTCCTTTCAGTGTTCATTTGCTTCCGGCAAGCAAAAAGAAAAAGAAAATGCAAGTTCTAATTTGGTAAATGTTACATAATCTTCTACAATCTTCATGGTCAGCTTAGCTCACTGCATGATCACCTTGGAGTATATGAATGAGGTATTCCAATAGTTTTGAACACTATGATAATTGCATATCTGCATCTGCTGCATTGTATATATTGGTCATTTCCCAGAGAAATGTAATGAATCTTTCTCATTCACTTCTTGGTTCATGTAACTTGTGATTCATTGTTATATTGGTGGTTCAATTATACACTACCGGGGGATTACAATAGTAATACTATATTATGAGGTTCTTTTTATTGTGTAAGATACTGTAGTTTATTTAAAGAAAATTCGCTATAAAATATTCCCCAAATGCCATGTGCATTCGAGATGTAAAAAAAATGGACACACACCCAAAACATGGCAATAAAATATGTTTGTCTTGACTTCGAATTAAATAAAATTTTAAGATGGCTAGTAATGATCTATATCATGGTATGCCTTGCTTACGTGAATTTGAACAAAATTTGTATCAAACAAAACAAAACAAAACCGAAAAACATCCTTTTCTTAAATTTGAGCTTTCAAGTTGCACAGATTTTACAAACTGAGTGGTAAAATGAGGGTTGAAGTAGTATCGAGAGAGACCCTTAAACCCTCGTCTCCAACTCCCCATCACCTAAAGTCATTCAATTTATCACTTCTTGATCAACTTTCTCCTCCATTTCATGTTCCTCTCATTATTTACTACCCCATAAACGACGGTGATGAATCGTCCGTCCGTGGTCGGTGTGACTTACTCAAGAGATCTTTAGCTGAGACCTTAACCAAATTTCATCCATTTGCAGGAAGGGTCAAAGAGAATATGATTGTTGATTGCAATGACGATGGCATCGACTATTCTGAAGCAAAAGTGAGTCATTGTAGACTCCAAAAGTTTATACAAGAATCTAATATCGTTGAGCTAGAGAAGCCGTTTCTGCCATTTAACCCTTCTGACGGGAACAATTCGGATTCTCTTCTAGCTGTTCAGGTTAACGTTTTTGAGGAATGTGGTGGAATTGCACTTGGTTTGTGCTTCTCTCACAAGGTTGCTGACGCATCTTCATTCACAGCTTTTGTCACCCACTGGGCTGCCATTGCTCGTGGAACTCCTGAACAAGTCGAGGTTCCTGTTTTCAAATTGTCGTCTCTCTTTCCACCCAAGGATGTGTTGAAGGGTTTCGTTATTCCTGCTATGCTCTCGAAAGAAGAAATGGTGACAAAGAAGTTTGTGTTTCAGCCTTCAAATATAGAAAAACTGAAGAAAAAAGCTGTCATTGGTAGTACTAACACTAATGGGGAATCCTACAAGCCAATTACCCGTGTCGAAGCTGTGTCAGCTTTTGTATGGAAATGCTTCATTGATATGGATCTGTCGAAAAATGAGGGAGTTCCTTTTAAGGTTTATGCGGCATCATACTCCGTGAATATGCGATCTAGGATCATTCCACCATTACCATCAAACACAATTGGCAATATGGAAACTATTACAGCTGCAATATCTATGTTTAATAGTGAGACGGTGAAGGATCAATACCCAGATCTGGTCGGAAAAGTTAAGGATGCGATGAGAAAAATAGACAGCGAACATGTAAAAGAATTACAAACAACTGATGCACTCTTAAACAACATGAAATTGATGCAAGAACAAATCTCAAGTGGTCAGACAGTGAATATGCATTTCAGTAGTTGGTGTAGATTTTCTCTATATGAAGCAGATTTCGGTTGGGGGAAACCAGCATGTTTAAGTATTTGTAAACTTCCAATCAAGAATCTTGTTTTCTTGTTAGATACTAGTTCAGGAGATGGTGGAATTGAAGCATGGGTAAGCTTAGCTAAAGAAGACATGACTATATTCGAATGCAACGAAGAACTTCTAGCAGTTGTTTCTTTACTTGGTTAATCAATCTTGTTAGTACGTTTTTATTTTAATTTTTTTCTCGTCATTAATTGGCTTATATTTCCTTTGTTCTTTAAGCTTTAAATTTAATAAACAACACTGGCCTGTGTATGTTACTTTTGATGAGTTGTATTTTATTTTTTTTCCCGTTTGTGATATCAAATTCCACTAAGTGAGTTATACTTGTGGAGTCGTGCTGTCACGAGGTCACCATTGTGATAGCTCCCATAAGGGCTCACCTCATAACCATTGGATATGACATCTTAGATGTGCACACATTTCTAGAAAAAGATTATATAATTAAATTATTTTTATTATTTTGTTTTGTTTTTGTTATTGGATATTTAAATTTATTTGTTCTTTAATCCCTCCAACAACCCTCTAACAAATTGGAGATTTAGTTATTGGCTCGTGCAATGAAGATTTCATTTTTCCCTTTTTTTTTTGTTGCCTAAAAACCTAGAATTTGGCACGTGGTATTTTTTTTAGGTTGAAAACATGGAAGAAGAATTGATCAATTTTGATCATGATGGCTTTTAGGTTACTGATCATGTGGAAGAAACGTACAATAGTATGTTTTATTTCTTTACTTTTTAGATGTTAAAGACTCATGTTTTGATTATCTCATCATCATTCACGGTTCTAATAAGCACCCCAATCATCTCCTCTATCAGATTAATCAATCTGGATTGAGAGAATGAAGCTTCGTCGATATTGCATAAACAATCACTTTAACATAACATAATTAAATTTACTGTTATTTCTTAATACTAAAAATCTGTAAAGCTTAGAGATAAAAAAAAAATGTCATGTTACGAGATAAATATCATGTTATGATTTCTCATGGATCGAAAAAAAATAGTTTAGTTATTTATAGGGATCTAGTAAAAAATAAATAGGGATATGAAAACATATAAAAACAAGAGAAAATAATAAAAATAATTTAATTATCTAATTTTTGTCTAGAGATGTGTGCACATCTAAGATGTCATGTCAATAGTTATAAGGTGAGCCCTTATAGGAGCTATCACGAGGATAACCCCGTCACAGCACGACTCTATACTTGTATCCATATATATAATCAAATAAGGTCCAACAGTAGATTAGGTTTTAGGTGGTTGGTTTTCAACTACCTTAAAATCAAATCACGTCAAAAAGGATATTATGTTGGTTTTCACTCAAATATTATGAGCTTGCTTCAAAAAAGATAAATTATGAGCTTAGACATCAACGATAAATGTCGTGAATATACGGTCCGACACAATCGACCAGAAAAAGAAGAGATATATATGTACTGACTAGTTTCGTTTAGATGCAAGAATCAAATGAAATTGTATTGTATAAATTTTAGAGATTTCAGTAACAAGAAGAAAAAAATTGTTGCATTTAGAAGGCAGAAAAAGAAATCGACTATGTATATTGAACAAGGGGGCTGTTTTTGATAGTTTGATCTCCATAACATTTTTTGGTGGTAAGCTACCTGACTTGTTTTGAATATGCATTGGTGCATATCTAAATGGCATTGGAGAATTCAGGGTAAGCTGGTGGAGGAAACCAAAGGATTATTTCCGAAATCACTTGGAAACATAAATTTCAGAATGGTACGAGTTTTGGAAACTCGTAAGAGTCACCAATGAAAGTCTCAAATCCGATTGCCTAGCATCAGCCAATTGAATTTTCCTCACATCTTAAAGGCAGACTAAAACTACCAACCCTTACAAATGCTTACCAGATTTTGGAGCGGCAGATGTTATTCTTTTTATTATTAATATAGCTCTTTGTGGAAACATAAAATGGAGTTCCTAATAAATAAATAAAAAGTGTAGCTGAGTTGTATGTTTTACTTAAATTATTGTATCTTTCCAATTCTTTGATGAGAATACGACTCCTTGATAACCATCCAAAAGCATATTCAGCCAATAGTGGACGCCATGAATTTTTTACTTTTATTTTGGCCGATAGTAAGGATGCCTTCTATAGGGTCACTTAAACTGCAAATGTTAGTCACGATTTATATTTTAATTTTTCAATTCAGTTCATTAAATTCGACCGATTCTTATAATCATTTTTCAAATTTCTTTCATATTTCTTCCTTATCAATGGTTAATTTCTACATGTTCTTCGAGATTTGATTTAAAACCATCCAATAACATCTAAATAGAAAATTGATTTCTATCAAATTCCAAATAAAATAATTTATTAATTTTGGCTAAATTAATCAAATTAAGAAATTTAGGATAATTATGCATCGATTAATTTCAAAATACTCACATTTAGATGTAAAGGAATCACTTAATTGAGCGATGAAAAATGATCGATTCGATGAAATTAAAGACATAGCATCATCATTTATTTATTTTTAAAGAAAACATCTTGATTTCATTAATATTGTAAAATTGAATACATGATTACCAAATACATCAAAGATGAGAATAATAAAAAATTACATATATCTTGTATCACAGAGGAAACTGATATTTGAAAAATGGCTTTAGAAATAAAATTCTGCCATTGAGATTTGTCTTCTTTAATAAGAGTATAATGTCCCAGAGGGGAGTAATCTGCCCATTTCATTATTATCACAATTTTCTGTAGCCATTGATCTTCGAAGAATTGTAAAACCATGACCACTTCCGGAAAATCGCCATCGATGATACATTTGATAAGATTGTAACAATCATACGAAGCTCCCTTAAGGCTATAAGAATCATCTAATTGGCATATAGAAGCCATTAGAAGGGATGAAATCAATTGAAGACAGAATAAAAACATTATTTACAAACCCAAAAATCACTAAAAAGCGATTTTTTTTTATTTAATACGAATAGGTAGTAATATTTATACCAAATCTGTCAAAAGATCTGAAGATTTCAGATCAAATATGACAGATTTGGATTAGGATTGAAGAGATTTTAGGAAGATTGAATTACAGAGATAAAAGATTTTAGGAGATAACATCATCAATCAATTGGTTCATTTTTTCTTAAAAATAAATAAATCAATTGGTCCGCATTTTCCGTTTGCCACCACCGTGGATATGATCATTTTTTTTTTTGATTGGTAAGTTAAACGTTTTATAGATAGGAGGTAAAGTACATGAACTATGGACTAGTCCCTCGACATAACAAGAGAGGCACTCCCAACCAATAACACAAAAGAAAATGGAATGCTACAAGCCAGCATCCATAAGACCCAAAGGAAAAACATTCACCAATCACAAACAAGCACCAAACGAATCCTAGGAAACTACATACTTCAAGGAGGTTCAAAAAGAACTTCCTTCCAGCTGATGGCAAGTTGCTCCAAAGAAATACCGTAAAAGACCCCACTATTATGTAACCAATAGGCGATAGTTAGCTTTACTGAATCAATTATAGCCTTCTCGTTTCTACTGACATTATCAAACGCTCTTTTGTTCCTTTCATCCCATAAACACCACAATACTGTTGCCGGGAGAACCTTAAGTACCAACTGTCTCCTAGGCGAAGTAGCTCTCGTCGGCCACGATCTAATAAGAGTTATGAGGTCAGGAGGTGTCACCCACACAACTAACCACTCCTTGAGGAAGAAGCACCAAATAGACCAAGCAAGTTCATAATGAATTAGAAAATGGTCCACTGTTTCTCCATTCTTGATACAAAGGTAACAGTGATTTACCCACTCAAAAGGACAGCCTTTCTTGCATATCACATCTTGAGTAGAGATCTTTGAATAGCTTTCCACCCACATAAAAAAACTAACTTTAGTTGGCCAAAATCTCGACCACACTATTTTCCTAGGGAGAAAATTTACCGGATGTGGGGAAGAACTATTGAGCTAATGATAACAAGATTTAACCGAGAAAGTTCCATTCGAAATATGCCCTTGCCATACTCTGTAATCAAGATCATTAATGCCAGTAGATTGAAAGTTATCAAGCAAGTGAAGCAAGATGGTCAGTTCATTGATAACATTATCATGCACTCTTCTCGAAATGTTTAGGTTCCAATTGATCAGCCCATTTTCAATAGTTCTTACTTCTGCCACTGCCGCACCTTTATTCTCGCACACAACATACACAGCTGGGAATTGTTCTCTAAGCGGAGTGTCGACAATCCACCTATCTCCCCCAAAACTAGTGTTGTTTCCATCACCCACCTGCATTCTAATATTTGAAGAGAAAAGAGAGAAAAACTTACAAATCCCCTTCCAAACACTACAACCATGGGCTGCTTTAGAGATTTTAGAGTTCTACCCAAAAGGTTCTTCTCCGTACTTCTTCGCTATAATAATTCTCCATAAAGCCTCTTTTTCAGTGCCAAAACGCCACAACCACTTCATAATAAGTGAAGAGTTCATAATTTGGAGCTTCTTCACACCGAGACCTCCTCTAGACTTCTCACATGTGACCACGTCATATTTAACAAGATGGGATTTATGATTTCCATCTTTGTCGTTCAAAATTTTTCCAATTTTTTTATCACTGAAACTGGAGCGACGAAAAGTGACATGAGATAAACGGGGAGCGCTTGTAAAACATCATGTATAAGGATTAACTTCCCCCCTCCGGCTAGGAATATAGCATACCAAGATGCAAGGCTGGCTTCCACTCTCTCAATCACAATATCCCATTTCGCCTTAGAAAGATATGTGTCTCCTAGGGGTAAACCCAAATATGAGACAGGAAAAGACTCCACTTTACACCCAAAAGAGCTGGCTAACTCGTTTACTTGTGGAACCTCCCCAACCGGAATTATAGAAGTCTTCTTAAAGTTCACCTTCAAACCTGTAATAATCTCTAACCAAAGCAAAATATTTCGAAGACGGGCAACTTGGTTAAAGTAAGGTTGTAAGAATACAATGGTGTCGTCCGCAAATTGTTAGTGGCTCACCACTATACCTTCTTGAACCGCTTCAAAACCTTGGAACCATCCCACCTGACAAGCTTTTTTGAACATAAGATTTAGTTATTCAGCAACAAGAATGAATAAAAATGGTGACAACGGGTCTCCTTGTCTCAGGCCTTTAGTACTCTCAAACCTCCCATTAGATGAGCCATTTATTAGGACCGAGAAATAAACATGTTTGGTGCAGGCTTCAATCAACTTCCTCCACTTCTGACCGAATCCCATTCGCATCAATGTATAATCTAGGAACTTCCATGGTACATTATCGTAAGCTTTTTGAAAATCTATTTTGCACAGTAAACCACTCTTCTTCTTTTTCTGGTAAGAATCAATTAACTCATTCGCCACAAGAGAACTATCCAAAATCTGTCTCCCACTTATAAAAGCTGTTTGATGGCTACTCACTAAGCTGTCCATAACGCCTTTCAATCTTTACTAATCGGTCTAAAGTTAGTAACATCGACTACGACATCTTGCTTAGGAATAAGGAACAAAAAGGTTGACTTCAATCGCCAATTGATATGCTCATTTACGAACAAGTCATTAACCACATTCATAATATCCTCCTTCATAAAATCCCAGCAACGACTGAAAACCATAATTGGAAACCCATCTGGACCTGGTGTTCTGTCTGCACCACCCAGGTCATGCATAGCTCTTTTAACCTCCTCTTCACAACAAGGAACTTCAATACTTTTTGCTTGCAACTGATTTATAGATGGGAAGTCTAAACCATCCAATTGTGGTCTTGAAGTAGCTTCCTCTTTGAACAATTCAATGTAAAAATCTACGATTGTTCTCTTTATGACATTTTTATCAGAAGTTAAAGTTCCATTCACAGAAAGCTCTTTCTTAATTGTCGTTCTTCTTTTATTTTTAAATTAATGGCAATTTCAAAACTTTGTGCCCCCTTGATGTTTGGAAGCATGAATCTTTGGTGTTGTCGATTACGATTGAAGCAAAATGATCTATCTGAGGGCAAGGAAACCAAAATTGAGCTGCACCACATCCACAGGTCCACACTCCACAGTGTACTATCGGGTTTAGAATCTAATAAATACCGTAGTAGGGCCGTCTCTGATATGTTTTTTAGGACCATAGGCTCATAGCCCATGTTTCCCCACCTAATGGTTACCGACTGTCTATTATGAAATCACTAATTATTATTTTTGTTATAGGGCCTATGGCCCATAGATGTGCGGTCCATTACAATACTAGGGTTTCCCCCCTTCTTGTATAAATAGAATATCATACCTATGTAATGAGGTTGCCTCTCTGGTTAATAGAAAGTTGTTCTCTCTTCTTTTTCTCTGTTTCTTATTATTACTCCAAAATGTTATCAGCATGAAGCTTCACCGCCCGAGCTAAAGTTGGGTTTTGTTCATTCTTCTTATTTCTTTGGATCGCAAGGCACGAACTCATCTCCTTCGCAAGGTTCTTCAGTTCTTCTTGGATCTTTTGGTTTTAACCGAATACCGCATATTAAGAGGTATGTCTAAACAATTTCTTAAATAATTTTTTTTTTGTCTACCGTGTATATGATTAATCTCTTCTACACGTTCAATTAATCATTTATCCATATGCTTACTTTGATGTGTGTCCTTATATGATTTGATTAGTAGGCATATGTTTGTACTTATACAATTGATTGATTAGCTTGTTGGTCTCTAGAATTTTTTATTTTTTATTTTATTTTCTCATGTCTTTTGTGTTTTGATGATGGTTGTATACATGTTATTATGGATCTGTTTTGTCCGTCAAAAAAAAATAATGATTGATTGATCCGTCCAGTTTGGTATACAATTAACTTGTTTTAATAATAAAAATAAAATAAAAAAATTAATTGATTGATAGCATGTCTATACACAATCTATATTATTTTACTATTTATATATATAATTGAATGTCGCCCTTAGATCTGCTCTGTGTACTTTTCTTATTCCACTGTTTTCTTATTTCACTGTTTTTGTTTGACCGAGATGATATAACATACTATGTATGCTGATGTACTTTTTGCTGTAAGATATATATATGATCATCATAGTTTTTGGAAAGAAATAATTAAAAAGAGAAAAAAAAAGCTGATTTTTCTTTTAAAACTGCGTGTAACGTATGAATGTGTCATTATTGTTTGTTTATTTACGTTTAATTCATTTAATTGTAACATGTGACTCTAAATGCCGTGACTATTATCATTCTTTGCTATGTATGCTTTGTACTGTTTATTTTCAAAATCCTTAGTTTGTTATTTATTTTTATTTTATTTTATTTTTTATCTGTTTCCATTATTCAACCGTTAATGGGGTATAGTCCATAAACGGTCAATCTAAATTATGATTGTTGATCTCGATCATTAAGAATTTTGGTCTTCATGCTATTTTATTCTTTTCAATATGATATTGGCTATAGTTGAATGGTGTCTTTTGTTCAATTGGTTGTACCAACTCCAATGTATTTATTTGGGGTTTAGAAGTACTTGGACCACTATTGCATACTTGATATTGTCTCCCCATATTTGAACGTTTCGTGGAATGTAATCCACGTGCTAGACTATTAAAGAGTCAGTAGTTTCAAAAGAGTTGCAAATAAAATCACATGTATTCCAATTTTTGTGGAAGAACTCACAAAAGATGGTACGAGTCAGAAAATTTCCATTTCTCTACTTCATTCGTGATACTAACGAACCAGTATATGTTGAAGTATGACAACAATATCACTATTTATAGTAATATATTCAACCTAAAGTACGTGGTTGACATGTGTAGTGAGATTCTCTTGGCCTGTTGAGATAAAAAAAATTCTCAAATTAAGCTTAATGTAGCAAAATTGAAAATGGAAAGAACCCCGAAGTAATGAGGATTAGACGTACCGACTCATATAAAGCATGTGAAAAGGGACATATATATCAAGAGACAAAAATGTATTTTTTTTCCAAGCAGTAATGACACCAAAGTACAGGTATCAATTGAACAGGATGAAGCTAAGATGTAATTCTAGCTCTCACCAAAGAGTTGGGAATTGATCTTCTTACCGGTATTGGTACAAGCAATGTAATGTGGGTACCATAGTAGCAACCAATTTCCATAAGGTCATAATTTAGACATCAACTTTAATGACAAGAAGAACTTTTCCTGGCCAATTGACTATTTAATGGAACTAGATCCAATATCCGTGCTTATGGAATGAAAAGTACACCATTCCCAAAAAAAACATAAATTCTCTAAAGCACTTGAGATATATCTGGATGAAACGTAACATATATTCACTCTAAAGTAATTGAGTTGAATATGACTTTTGTTATTAATAAGGCCACACCACTTATTTAATAACCCAAGACTCAGTGTCTAACTGATAGTGATTTTTCTCCCACTAATTTAAGGAATATACACTAGTTGTTCAACTAGTTCCTTATAATGTGACTACGATGATTGGATCATCGAGCAAAGCACTTGTCAAATTTTATTTCCAAGATGGAACAAAGATTAAAAGTCACGAAAGCTCTATATGTACCGAGAGCTAATCACCTTGTTAAATTCCAAAGAAACCCATGCAAATGGATATCATGTGGAACCTCACAATGATGAGAATGTAATTGATTGCATCTTTTATAGTCTCTAATATATTTGGAAGGAAATATATTTTAGAGAAACTAATGAGTCAAGTCAATCTAGTGAAATGTAAATAACTATAGTATTTGGATTATTGACTCCGACGATGAAATGTTGGGAATTGACTCATACAGGCTTTGGACATAACCATAAAGCAACTTTGGTTGTGACATGATGATCGTTTTGAAAGGACTCATACGAACATCACTTTATTTGAGTGAACAAAAAGGGAGAAAGATTGACAGAATGCGAAATGACGACATATCTCTCAATAAGTGTTCTCTAAAGAACTAAATACACCATCCCCCTAGTTCCCATTATGCTTTTAAAGTAAGGAAGCACATCACTCATTTTACAAAGTCTATTGTAAAAAGGATTGAGACCATCCGAAGATGCAAATGGTAAACAACCTATATTACAAAGAAAATAAGGTGATCTAGAAATATATCCACGCAGAATGCGGACCATTAAAGTGACTTATGGCTCTGGTGGATGTTTTTCAAACTTTGGACTAGTTACAGTTCCCGAGAAATGTTGCGTTTGGAAAACTACTAGCACATATTACACATGTAAGGGCTTACCACCCTTTTTAAATGCTATAGAGTATACATCAAAAGGACTTGATGGTTATTGCATGTTTAATAGGATCAATGTAGAGCATCCTATACCCCATGGTCTCGCAAAATCTATCATCAAAGGTTACAGATGGTGTCTAAGAAATAGGTTATGCGTACCAACCTACCTTTTATTACTTTGGGGATATGCAATATTACGCGCATCTTTACTTAATTCATTTTTAGACCCCAATACTAGTCAACCTTTATTTGCGTACTAGTTGGTAACTGGATTTAAGCCTAACATTCGTGTTCTTACTCATTTTTTGTTGCACTATACATGTGCCATTACGACTCCACATCGTACTATGATGGGTCTTCAAAACTGTTAAGTAGTTATGCTGGAAATGAGTTTCCAACAATTATCCGCATTTTTAAAACCTTTGGCAGGAGATCTCTTACCGCTAGATTTGCGGGTTGCCATTTTAATGAGACGGTCTTCCCGTCGTTAGGGGGAGATAAGAAAACGTATTTTCTAAGGGAACGACAGGAATTGTCGTGGTGTGTTCCCACTATGTCTCATGTTGATTCTTGTACTCCACAAATGTAAATGTGAAGTGACAAAGAATAATCGATTTTCAGAATGTACACTGATGTCGCTAAAGTGACAAGATCACACATAACAGCTGCAAATATTCCTGCAAGGTTAGAAATCCTCATTATGGGGTACACCATAGACTAAGGTGTTGCAACTACATTTGGTGGAAGTGTAGTTGAGGCCGTGGCTCCATAAAGGAAGATGGATAGACCACCAGGTTCGATCAATGCTCACCTAGAAAGGAATTAGATGAGTAAGGCACAACCTAATTCGTATCATTAATGAAATCATCTCATTTGATTGTCTCTGACTATGTCCACGAATCAATACTAGAGGATGCTCCGAAGTTTTAAATGATTCTAGTGAACAATGAAATCCTGACGGATTATGAGAATGCACATGATTCAATGGAAGGATCATGCGTGCACAATGATGATATAATCCATAAATAGTTGCTCCAGAAGTAGAGCACAATGAGATCGAACCATGCTTTATTTTGATTAATTTCAAATAAATAGAATATTTGGCCTACGCAATCCAGGTAGATTTTAGTTCTTTGGCAAATATACGGGTATTTGGTGTGGTAGTGCTAACCAACCAAGTGTAAAGCCTATGTGATATACATGATTATCTGTCATAGAGCACAGTGGGAAGAATGAAGTCTCAAATTATCAAGATTCGCCTTGTGGCGCGAGGATTCTCAGAAAGCCCTGGAATTGTTCTCTTGTAATGAACGTTATGGCATTCCGCTACTTAGTTAGCTTGGTAATTTCAAAAGGACTTGAAATGCATCATATGTATGTGGTTGTTACGTATCTATGAAAGAATCAAGATATAAAAGATATTTACAAAAGTACTTGATAACCTTTTGTTTCCCAAATCAAGTGACTCTAAACCACAGAGTGCGTTTACAGTTAGATATAACGCTCACTTATAGATTGAAGCAATCAGGCGGATGTTGTATACCCGTCTAAGTGACTATTTGATTTAGAGGGGATAGACAAGTAAGTTATTTTTCCTTGTGTATTCACAAGAAAGTTCCTGATTTGGAATTGTAGCTACATATGTCGATGGTACAGACATGATGGGTACTTTTGATGTAATAAGAGATCTTAAAAGCTATTTGAAATCCGAATTTGAGACGAAAAATCTGGGGAAAGCTCGACCGAATACTGAGCTTATGGTATATTATCCCACCAGTTTGCATTTTTCTAAAGTTGTCAAGCAATTTAACAAAGACATGCATCCTGATAGCACTCCCATGATTAGTCGGGGTTCAAATGTAAGTAAGTTACCATTTCGTCTAAAGGAAGATGATGAAGATGTGTCGGGAGATGAAATTCCCATATCTAAGTACAATAGACGCATTGTTGTACTTAGTATAATAATGTACTCGATAAAATTTTGCATCCTCAGGGAACTTTTTAGCTAGATATAGCTCAGCGCCAACGCAACATCATTGGAATGGTATAATGAATGTAACCATATGCAACGTCATTGGAATGGTATAGTGAATGTAACCATATGCCATATGAATGTAATCTTTTAATCATGTACTTAAAAGTAACCATTGACATAAATTTGTTTTATCCCTACAAAGACATAAAAAGGAATTCTAATGAAAGTGCAATCCAAAAGTTGTTGATTATGAAGGAACAATAATCTCTTCTCCAACGAAAGTAATCAGGTGGAGATATGATAGACTATTTTCTAAGTCATTACCGATATTCAGTTTCGAAAAGTACATAAAAAAGGAAATGTCTGGAATAACTCTGAAAGTAATCAGGGGGAGGATCTAAGGATATGATGTCACATATTTTACTTCGAAATTGAAACTGTGTTGTACTCTTTTTCTCTTCGATCGAGAATAGTTTTTCCCAAAGGTTTTTGTTACTCGACAAGGTTTTTAGCGAGACAACACTAAAAACATCAAGTACGTTGAACGTTGAAGACATATAGATCGCGTTTATATTACTGAAAATATCTGAATCAAAAAAATGAAACGCGATATTCTATTAAGCAACGTAACTTCCAGAATCAACAACATGGTCTTATAAACATTCAAGTCACCAAAGTAAAGTGTGATAAACTCCTTTTGACTGCATTAGACTAATGAAAATTGTATGACATCAGGGGGAGCATCTAATGGTGTGTTGAACTATTTTCCTTTACCGAGGTTACTTTTTCCCACAGGGTTTTGTTACTCGGCAAGGTTTTTAATGAGACAACAACAAACACCGGGAATGTAATTTCCCAACTAAGGCTATTGTCTTTCCCACGAGGATTTTCTGCCTTAAGAGTTGTGAAGCAACTAGTCAACTTCAACGGAGCAAAGTGATCATCTGCAATGGATCACCTTTACTTGCATCTGTCACGTTGTACTCTTTTCCCTCCGTCAAGGTTTTATCCCACTGGGTTTTTCCTTTTCAAGGTTTTAGTGAGGCAACATATTGGAGTCCAACTATGTTCTAAGTTTGCTTAATATTGTACTCTTTTTCTTTAGTTCAGGTTTTGTCATATAGGTTTTCCTGACGAAGTTTTAACGCGGCAATTAACTTAGACTCGTAGATCTTTGAAGATCGTATTGCATGTGATGAACTATATGTAAAGTACGAGAAAACATGTGAAGTCTTACATGTGAAGAGTTGTACCAAGGTTTCATTCCACTGGGTTTTTCCTTGTCAAAGTTTTAGTAAGGCAATTGATTTCGGCACAAGTCATCAAGGAGACAACGACATTTGAAGAACTACATTCGAAGCACTAAATGTGAAGCACTGCATCTGGAGTTCCATTGTTGAATCGCACAAGGGGGAGTGTTATAGGGCCTATGGCCCATGGATGTGCGGTCCATTACAATACTAGGGTTTTCCCCCTTCTTGTATAAATAGAATATCATGCATATGTAATGAGGTTGCCTCTCTAGTTAATAGAAAGTTGTTCTCTCTTCTTTTTCTCTGTTTCTTATTATTACTCCAATTTTTTTTATTTTTTTTCTGAACATTGGAAATAACTTATCATTAAACAGTTCTAGGGGTGAGCATGGGCCGGTATGGACCGGATTTCACCTCATCCGCATCCAATCCAATCCACTACGGATTTCAAATTTAGCATCCGCATCCAATCCAGACCCAATGGATGCACGGATGGACGGATTGGATGCGAATAATCCAACGGATTTGTTTTAAAATTTATAATAGCATAAATGACACTTTTTAAAACTTAAACATCATATATATAAGAGTTCCATGGAAAACACCCCAAGTAAACAAGTCCTTCCAACATACATCAGTTTACCATATACAAAAGTTCCCATGTTACCTTGCAATCACTTCCAAAAAACCATACATAGCACTCCCAAAAAAAAGGCCTTCACAGTTAGGACCATCTACATAGTATACAGAAGTTCCAAAAAATTAACTAAAAGCTACAAGCATACCAGGTGCTATATAAAATAAGTCCTTGTAGCCAACACCAACCATAACATATATACAGCATCGCCAAAAATACAGCATCATATTACCATACACGTCAGTCCAACTTTAACATATATACCGCATAGCCAAAAAACCAGCACCAATATTACCATACACATCAGTCCAAAATCGTAACTTCTTCAACATCCTGGAGCATTTCCAATGCAGCTGCAGTAAGACAAAAACATAAGCATAAATTAGATTATCAACTGTACATAATAAATCTTTGACAAGTAGGTACAAGTAGGCACAGTGGTGTATACGTCTATTTGATACAGATCTTATACATGCAATTTATGTTTAGTTAAGTGTGATCTACATGTGAAGCTGAACAGAGAAACGTGGAACCTGGATACGTGTGGACGAGTTTTCTAGCAGTGACTATGTATGACACAAAAAGAGTGAGACATGGAAATGGAAGTATGTTCTGAATACAGGGTTAGAGAATCAAGAAAGAGGGCGAGAAGACATAAAACATGATGAATAAATCATTTTTGTGTCGAGGATAAGCATTCAGCAACAACAAATAATCTTAAATCTAATAATTTCATATAAACAAGTTCAAATTGTTTGATAATCATACCTGAATCCAAGCTTTCAATATCCTCGTCAAGTTCATCGACAATTGGTTTACCTTGAAGCCAATTCTGACCGCGGATTAGAGCTTGTACTGTCTTCGGATGTAATGAACTACGAAACTAACTAAGGACACGACCCCCAGTAGAAAAGGCAGATTCAGAAGCGACGGATGAGATAGGCATTGCTAAAACATCTCGAGCAATAATGGACAAGACCTTATATCTGGTAGAATTAATCTTCCACCAATTCAAAATATCAATGTTGTCATCCTCCACATCGTCACTAAAATCAGACAAATAGTTCTCCAACTCTGATTTGCCGTCAAAAGTTCCTTGCTGTTTTAGAGATTCCTTAAACTGAGAGGCTAATCTTCTCCGAGGTCGTGCTGGATGAGAAGTATCAACACATTCTGTCGCTTGTGGAGGTGGTTGATAAGTATCATTACCTTTATAAAACTCTGAATACTCATTAAACATCGTTGTCAAAACTGATTTAACCCCCTTCATTGTGTTGCGAACCCTGTCATCAGTTGAAACCCCTTCTTCCGCACTTAGTAACTCTTTCAAGCAAAAAGAAAGATATGCTTCCTTGTGTCGTGGGTCAAGCAACACAGCAATGTATAACATCATGTTAATCTTATTCACTTCCCAATATACCTCATACTTCAATACCATAAAATCAGCCATGTTGCTCAATAAAACATCGTCACTCTCAATCCATTCCTGCAACTGTGCACGGATAATAACAACTTCATCTATAAACGAACTAGCTGTAACATATGTACTTTCGGAGAATCTCAACGTAGCCTCATAGAAAGTCTCTAGAAATGGGATAAAGGCACGAGCTATTTCCCAATTAGCAGCAGTAGGCCATACCTTTGGAACTGCTGGAACATCTCTTGCAGGAGGAGGATGAAGAAAGTCATTCGCATACCCTGTTTCTCTAAATAGGTTGAATGCTGGCTCATATATTACAGCAGATTGTAACATCTTGTAAGTTGAATTCCACCTTGTACTAACATCTAAGCTTAAAATCTTTGAATAATCAATTTTCTCTTTTTCTACACAAGCTTTAAACTTTTTCAATCTAGCTGGTGATGCTTTTACAAACTTAATGGCAGCACGGATCCGACTTATTGATTCATTATGAGTATCCATACACTCTTTCACAATTAGAGCAAGGACATGTGCTGCACACCTAAGATGCATGTGCTTCCCTTTCAAAACTGCTGCCTTCCAACCAACGACTCTCCTAGACAAATAGGATACAGTTCCTTCATTTGCAGAAGCATTATCCACTGTAAGAGACAAGCCTCAATAGTTTTACCCACTGTTAAACCTGTGCGAACAAAAAGTTTGTTAATATTTTTAATAGAATAAGGGATAGAAATGCACGTATCAAAATAATAAAGGAAAACAATGTTCAATAGTTCAAAAATAATGAGCTCACAGAACAATATTCAACATTTCAGAGAAATTGAGTTAGTTAACGTACCTGAATGATCCGCAACTGGACAGAAATTCAAAATCTTTTTCCTTAGCACCCAATCCTTATCAATGTAATGACCAGTCACACAAATGTAGCTTAAGTTTTGAATTGAAGTCCAGGCGTCCGTTGTGAGACATATACGCTGACCATGCAATTGATTCTTCAATTTTTCCCGCTCACTCTTATACAATTTCATACAGTCACAAGCAACAGTAAAACGAGAAGGAACTTTAAACTTAGGTTGTATCTCTTTACAAAAATCCAAAAACCCCTGATGTTGTACGAAATTGAAAGACAACTCATCCAGCATAATCATTTTAGCAAGAGAAAGTCTGCATGCAACTTGGTTAAATGTGTGGGACGTAAGAGCATGACTCTCACCCCCACTCATAGGTTGAAAGATTAAACAAGTCTGAATTTGTTCTCTTATACTCTTGTATTTAGGACACAAATGCCTGATATGATAAAGAAGATTAGATGAACCATGGCTAGCACTACCATATGCATACTGGGCTTTACAATGCTTGCATTCATCTTTAGGAGGCTTTAAGTCCAAGAGTTTGAAAAAATGGTCCCAGGCTTCAGACACTTTTCGTTTCCTACTAACTACATGCAATGAACCTTCTTGTACAGCCATGTCTGTCGATGTAGGATGTGTAGCAGGTGGCAACTCCTGAACATTCTCATCAAGTGTGATGTCGGGTTCTACTTCTATAGGTTCTTATGCATTATTAGACCCCATCTATAGAAAATGAAAACAAAAGAAGCTGAAAAACCATATCAAAAAGTCAAAGATGAAATAGATTGTTAAACATTAACATTAGAAGTCTTACAATCAATCTAGTCCTACTGCTCTCTTATCTTGAAACAAAATGCATTCATTTCATACAATACTAAGCAACGGTAAAATATAGCCGTTCGTATGATTTCATTTTCTTTATGTGAAACGCATTAAGTTCGATAAATTAAAACCAAGCAACAGATTGGAACATGAGAAAAAAACTAATGGGATCACTACATAGGCTACGCATAAATGGAACGGTAACATTAGATAGAATTTTACAGAAAATATTAATCATCAAACCATAAATTGGAAATTAGTAGTACTAGCACCATAAACGAAAAGATTCAATTGGTCATTTTTACTGACCAAGTAAAAAGGAACTCCAATATGACCTGCTCCAAAAGAATGCAATACAACGATTCTCCCGTCCAATCGTAGTCTGCATGATCAACAACAACCTCTTTTAATTTGGTGATTCAATCTTCCTAATGAGTAACCAAAATCAGTCAAATTCAGTTCCATGGAGCACCTAAGTAATTCACTAATTAACAAACATCAATACAGCCCCAATAAATAAAGAAAAGAAAGGAAACCCAAATTTACTAATCAAATTGAAAGCGATCCAATTAAACATGCAATTAAGAACAAACATATTTCATCAACAAAAAACGAAAAAAAAAATTGTAAAAAGAAAGAACAGAAAATAAAAGGGGTTGTTGTTGTTATTATTAACATCCACATATCAGCAGGGACAAGGATGATGATAAAAATAGAAGAAAACCAGGTATAACCGTCAGTAAAAAGAACATAATGAGGACCATTGGTGCAACAAAAAAAAGTAGAAAATTAAAATGAAAATGAAAAAAAGAAGGAAAAAAAAGTAGATTTGAGTCATCTGACCGGCCGACTCTTCAATGGTAGACAAAAATAAAAATAAAACCCTGTTTCAATTTTTACTTCATACATGTTTACCAGAAAAGTGGTCCTCATTCAACCCACTGAAATGGTCCTATAAAATACTCTATAAGTTAAGTAGTACAAAATCACTATTTTTTTTCCATTTTAGTATTCTACAACTTTTATCGGTAAGATTCGTTTGTATGAAAAGAAAACAAACACAACTATTAACTTTAAAGCATTTAAAGATGACAAAATCTCTGATCTAGAAATTCAAAGAATAATGGAAAAAAAAACTAAAATAGAAACAGAAAAACACAAACAAAACCCTACCTATAAAAACTACCATTAAATCTTTATGGTCTTTATATATAACAACAAATCTACACCATTGTTACTAAGTGAAAGTGCAGTTATTAAATCTGCAGTGCAAAACCTGTTGTGTTGCCTCTCTCAAAGTTAACCCTAGAGGTCGCTGAGTAAAAATATAAAAAGGATAAGTTGATTATATAGCAGTTCATGGATTTCCTAAATTACCCCCATATATTACGAGAAACTACATGAGTACCCTAATGTAAACAGTTCGGGCACCCACGGATTTTTATGGTTGCACCCGGGACCAATCCATTACCCGTCGGATGTCGAAAATTCCATCCGCATCCAACCCACTAGCCAACGGTTCGGGCACCCACCAGTAAAAATACGGATGGGCCGAATAAAATCCGCAGATTCCGGGCCAAATGCTCACCCTATTAAACACCAGGTAAATTTACATCATGAGATAAATGAGGAATTAACGACTGAGGTGAAGCTAGCCACCATTCCTAATTTAAACGGAACTTTTTGACAGTTCTGCTAAAACGTTGGTTACTTTATTACATGTCCCAATGAAAATCTATACAAGAGAAGTAGTGGATTCAAATTCATTGTTATTTAAGTTTCATAAGAAAAATGACACCGAAATGTTAACGAAATATCATTTTATCCATGTCATTTGATCTTGTCCCATCGGTTTTTAGTTTCATACGTGAAAATCACGTCAGACTATTTATAAATAACTTTTTATCTTGTTCATAGGTCATGTAAGAGTATTACATCCGTTTCGAAAAAATAGACTGGTGTCATGTACAAATTACACATAAAACCATCCTATTATTTTGAAACGGAGGGAGTATAAACTTTATAAAAGTTTAATGGTACTCCTCCGCCCTTCGGTTTAGCCCAAAGTTTTTGAATACTAATACACCTGTTAACATAAAGCAACTAACTGCATAAACCGACACTGAACAAGAAAGATGACAGTCAATGAATTTTGACCACTTAGCAAAAGTTGAGATTTTATGTGAACATCCTGCAAACGTTTTGGGAATTCATATATTGCTCTCGTTAAAGCCATTACCGTGGTCCAGAATGCAACACATGGAAAGGCGGAGGAAACACGTTGGAAGGGTGTGCAATTTTCTAACTTCTACTATGCATATGCTTATCCCTATTCCTAGCGCAACAAGAAGAAGCTACACAATATGCATGGGTTTGTTTGTCACACTACATTTTCTAGTAGATCGCTCCCCCTCACTAGAAGTCCCAAAAAAGTGGATAACCAATTCCTATCCTTGATCAATCATCGAAAGAAATCAACTTTGAAAAGCAATGGTGTTCTCAAGCTTGAATCAATGACAATAGCAATGTTGTTCGCTTTAGCAGGTATCTTGCATTGTTGCAGTACCAACGGTTCACCATCATCAAAATATAATTGACACTTGGAGTTGTTCTACAATAAATACACTAAAAAGGAAAACAACAACAACAACATTTCCTTCTCATGATTTCACGGGGTTTTAACGTTTGGGAAGATCTGCTATGAAATAAGGTTAGATGTCAAAATTATAAACTTCCATTCCATGTACAAAATCCACAACTTTTACGTGCCAAATTTACGAATATAACCATTTGATCAATTATGCAACTTCAGTTCTCTTGAATGGAGTACCTTGTGAGCAATTTAACCCTTCTAGAGGGCTGAGGCAGGGAGATCCGTTATCTCCATACCTTTTCATCATATGCATGTATATGTTATCTAGAGCAATCTTCAAAGCTGAGGAGTTGAATCTCATTCATGGATAAAGGTAGGACAAAATGCACCTGCCATAACACACCTCCTGTTTGCGGATGATCCGTTAGTATTTAGTAAAGCTAGCAAGGATGGAAGTGAGAACATTTTGAAAGTGTTGACTGATTTTAGTTTGGCCTCTGGAAAACTCATAAACATGGAGAAGTCTGGTGTTTTTTTTCAGTCAAAACTCTCACCAGATCACTATGATTGAGGTCATAGACACACTAGGTGTGAAGAGAATATCTCTCAATGACAGGTATTTAGGTTCTCCCTTGTTTACGCACACGTCAAAAATCAAGTCGTGTCTGTTTATCTTAGACAGAATGGGGGAATATTTAAAGGAACGGAAAGGAAAACACTTGTCTTGTGCAGGAAAAGGAGTCATGATACGAGCATCTTCCTCCACAGTGCTGATGTATCAGATGAACTGCTCTAGAGTGCTAGTTGCAGTGACTGACAACATTGATAAAATGCATAGGGAATTCTTTTGGGGTAATAATGAGAATTGAAAGAAAAAACGTATTTCTAAAAGCTTGGATCGGGGTTTGCAAACCTAAGAGTATGGGAGGAATGGGATTTGTGAGTTTAAGGGAGTTTAATTCGGCAATGCTTGCCAAGGTTATCTGGAGATTGTTAAAAGAACCCAATGGTCTGTGGGGGTCCATTTTCAAAAATAAGTACTTCCCAGAGACAAGCCTACTAAACATTAATTACAAGTGCTCTGACAGAGATTCGTGGGTATGGAAAAACCTAATGAAGGAAGTGGGAAGGGTAAGGGAGAATACTGAATGGAGAGTGGGGATGGAAAAACCATTAAAATATGGGAGGACTTGTCGTATCCAGGACAACAATAACAATTAGTAATCCAAAAAATTATTTATGTGGAGGAGCTAACGGAAAAGGATCGATGGAGAGGAGTGGATTTGGGATGATCTAAAGATGGTAATGTATTTTGAACCGCAAGTTAGACAGCAAATCAAGGATATTAAGATTAACAGAAACAAAAGGGATGGAATAAGATGGAAATACGAAATTCACAGTCAGGTCCTTATATAAGATAATTATGCTTAGGGGTCAACAAAGAGATTTGGGGCTAAAACTTTTTTGGAGAAAAGTATGGAGATTGAACAATTCCAAGAGTTAAGACATTATGTGGAAAGCAGGATTAAATGCTAACCCATATTTTCTTAAACCGTGATTCTACTCTTAAAGTTTTGAGTCATATGGGTGTTAGACTCACAGTCTATACCAACAATCAAACGGACTTTCAATGTTGGCTTCATGATTGGTTCGATAGAGGGAGAATGGACAATCTAGGTGAAATTGATTGGGCTGACGTCTTGGCAATCACCTGTTGGGAGATCTGGAAGTGCAGGTATGATCTAGTTTTTAGGAAGATAAAACCTAACCCATAAAGAATAGATTTTAATATTATCAATATGGTAAGTTGTAGTAGAAGGTGTAGGAAGGATGAAAACTTGAGCTCTGCAGTTCAAATTATTGATAATAGCAATCCCTTAGATATCAACTTGTTAGCTATTAAGATAAATATAGCTTTAAGGGTTAGTAGTAACGGTATGGAGGGAGAAATAGGTTTAATGTTGTCTGATCATGCAGGAAACATTTCTAAGGCAAGATGCAGCAACCTTGATCAAGCTCAGAGGAAGAGCTATAAAATGCAACAGCTTCCATGACAATCCAGTGGGAAAATCAACTTTACCATCCGCAGGTCGAAGTTGTAGGTGACAATGTGAAAGCCCTTGAAGCTGTTAGGATCCGTCTAGGAGAAGCAGAGAAGAACATACAAATGATGCAAGCAGGAAGAAATAAAAAAATTAGATTATGTATTAGGTACCTTAAGGAACTCAGTCTGGTTATAGAGTCTGAAAACTTCATGATAAGTAAATTAGCTGAAGTTTGTCTTGAGTATAAACTCAATTCACAATCGGGTGAATCGGGTATTAATTCTATTTTGGTAAAACTCCATCAAGAAAGAAGTGTAACAAACTATGAAATGTTTATCTAGGATTAAGCCTGGTTTGTTTATTAAAAAAAAATCAATTATGCAACTATCACAATTTAACTACATTACCCCAATACAAAAGTTACACCCAAATTTCAATGCTCTTGGTGCATGATAATGTACATCAATTTGGTTACACCAATATTTCTTGGGGGTCCCCGTATCGTATATATGGACATAGCCACATGCGGGGGTACACCCAAAATAAGCTTGTACTATTTAAACTGTTAGTTTCTATATAAAGTAACGGTCACCACATTTTAAGGGAAGTTAGAACTAATCATATCATATATTTTGTGCTCAATCATATACATGACCAGTTCCTGCTCTTTTATATGAGTTTCTATAAGAATAGCCAAAATCGAAAAATCTAACTGAACTTCCACATATCTTACTTATGTATACCGTTGTCTCCCCGTATCATGGTTTTTAGAATTGCCGTATTGAACACACGGATACTTCTGCGTATCGGACACCAGTGACGGTATTTGTGCAACCCATGACATTAATATTTTTTCTAGCAAGTTGTTATACGCTGTGCCAATAGGTCACAATTCTTCTCTAAGTCTTCAATTTCCAGCAAAGTTTCTGTGATCCTTTGGAAAATCAGGTCAAATGGATGGCATATTTTATGAGAATCCCTTTGGAAAATCAGGTCAAAAGGATGGCATATTTTATGAGAAGCTTCGCCCAAATATTATGACCTTATACAACACAGTTAACGAGTTCTCAATGTTAATGTCGTGATGCAGAACTATTGGTCAAAAAAGAATGCATATGTCCCGACTTGCTTAAATAGAAGAATCAAAGCAGTATTTCAAAGTCGTGTTGGAGGAATAGGCAACCAGAACAAGAAATCGACCATTTGTATTGAATTAGTTAACTGTATTATGTTACGTATATAACTTGTTATTAAAATTAGGCATTGGCATACATCTAAATGGGGAGAAGAACTCAGAAGCGGCTAAAGGTGTTGGAGGAAACTAGATAAATATTTTAAAAACATCTGTAAAGTCTTACTATAAAATCCCATAGGACAAGCAGTTTGTCTCTTTAATCGTCGTGAAAGAGCATGTAGTTGCTTGACGTACGGAATTGCGAAATAAGAAGACTTGCAAAATTTTGTTTTGATGTAAACACTTGATGCCCTGGCTCACTAAATAAGTTCTATCGTAATTAATAGCCTTAAGACAACTAGTAACTTAGCTTAACAGAAAAGAATCTATAAATTTCTTCTTGGAAAAGTTACCAGAATAAGTGTTCGAATATATATGGTGTCATTGCAAAGCCAAAATAATATGGCTAACAGTTATATGCTTTTAGCAAACTTGAATTTATCCTAATTGGTCACGTATTGGAAGTTTGGCCATACAATCCTAGTTCCAGGATTGGTTCAGATTATCCTCTGATGAAACACTTCGTTAATTCGTTTTTCATATCTCCAAACACATAAAGGTATAATCAACTACAGAATTACACTTTGAAATCAACGACAATTACTGAAATACTCTTCCTTGAGTCTCATGATCCCATGCGGTTTTAACGTTAGGGTAGAATTTTTATTCAAAATCATTGGTCAAAATAACATTTCATTTAGGTGTCTGCTTGATTGAGGTGCGGAGTCGAATCTGAATTTCACCTTTGCTATAGTTTTACTTTTTAAGTAGTTTTTGTTGGAGAAAATGAGTTTATTAGTAAAAAGTTTTTGGTCTTGATGTGGTTTGAGCTAATGACCTAAGGGTCTAAGGATACTCACTCATTTTTTGGGTGAATGAAATGGAACCTTTAGTCTCACACTGTGGAATACTAAAGAGGAGCTCCACTATATAACCATACTCTTATGGATATATTGACAAAAGATACATGACCCAACCCATGTAATATGCGCGTATACCATACACCAAGTCTTGTTTTTATTCGAAATTATTTTTGTAAGTTTTTTATTTAGCAAATTAATTCGAGAAATAATTTATTTAAGAGTTTTATTTGTGAGAAAATTCTTTTTTCGTGAATTAATTGTTTTACAAGAAACAAAACTAGTTTTATAAGAAAACCTTAACCTAGCTTAATTTGCAAGTTAATTTTCCTAGAAATACAACTCGAAATTCTCTTTTCAATACACACAAGAAGTAGCTTATTTTCTGTCTTCTTTTCTTCACCTTTTCGTTTTGGGCTCAAATATTATGACCTTATACAACACACGATACGAGTTTTCAATGTTAATGTTGTAACTTGTGGTGTATATATGTTCCGACTAATGATCCAGAACAACACTTGTATATGTCCTAACTTGCTTAAATACAAGAATCAAAATAATGTAGGAGAAATCAATTAGAGATTTCAGTAAGAAGTAATCATAAAAGAGAAACCAAAAAAAATCAACCATTTATATTAAATAAGTTAGATGTATCATGTATATAACTTGTTATTATAACTAGGCATCGGTTTAAATCTAAATGGGGGAGAAGCGGTATTAGGTGTTAGAGGAAACTGGATAACTATTATAAAATCATTTCCAAGTATTTGGGATTGAAAACATTTTTTCCTAACTGAAAATATTCTCCTCTGAATTAGATTGTCAAACGCTCTATGAGAAGGAACTCAGTCAAAACGGGTTGGTGGAGTTAGAATTCTGTTTCAGAAGAAAATAAAAATGAAAAAAAGGGGAGGAACTCAATTGAAACGTTGGTGAGACCTGAGAAATACTGGGGTGAAAAAATTAAAAGAAGTAAAACTCACAAACCATTTGCTAAAATTACTGAGAGAAGCATTGCAATTCTTGCATCTTTACTTTATTAAGATTTTCAGTTTTTCTCTCTAAAATTCAGATTCAGTTGAGTTCCCCAATCCATCTTTTCACCTCAGTTTTTCTCTCTAAAATTCCCCATGGAGTTTTAATGTTTGGGAGTGTCATCAGATGTCAATTTCATAAACTACCATTCTACATGCCAAATTTACAACAGCCCAGATGCCCATTTTATCAATTACACAACTATCATAAACTACAATACCTCAATACAAAAGTTGCGTCCAGATTTAAATTAATGCTCATCGTGATGAAACGTTTCTTTAGAAAGTTGTTACACGCGATGGCGCCACTAGGTCTAAATATCTAGCAGCGATTCCATAATCCCGTGGAGAATCAGGTCAAAAGGATGGGATATTCTTACGGTAGATTATCGCTCAAATATTGTGACCTTATACAACACACATAACGAGTTTTCAATGTTAACATCGTGATGCATTTGTTCCCAATATTGATCAAAAATGAATGCATATGTCCCAGATTGCTTAAATAATACTCCCTCCGTCCCAAATTAATTGAGTTAATTGGTTTTAAATTTTGTCCCACAAATAATTGAGATATTTCACTAACCAATGGAATATTTCTAAAACTACCATTTTAATTGATTATTGTTACTATTAGAAATATGTATAATTTGATAGTCATGTTTATATTCGTTAAGTATGTGTTTTAAAATGCTTTTCAACGGTATAAAGTTTACGAAAAACCGTGGTATAGTTTAAGAGATAAATCATTTCTAAGTTTTACTAGTTATCATCCATAGGAGTATGATTGTAAAAAATACTTAAACATACTCCCATTTTCTCTTTACCTTAATAATTATACAAACTACAAATAGCTCAATTAATTTGGGATGGAGGGAGTATAATCAAAGTAGTATAATAGAAGTCAATTCAGATTCAGTTGCAATTTAAGGTAAAAAAACAACCAGAAAAACAAATCGACCATTTATCAATGACATGATTATATTGACATAATCATGACATGGTTTGGCTATTTTTTCTACAAAATCCAAGTGACAACAAATTTGAAGCTAATTTTTTGGTGACATATTCCACTTATATAGCTATACATTCCTACCAAAAATGAGAGTATTCTGATATACGAAACTTCACCATCCACAAATTTTAATTTCAACCGTTAATCTTCAACGGTTGATATTCAAAATGGTAGATGGTAGTCTTATACGTCTCGGAATGCTCTAATTTTTGGTAGGAATTTAGAGCTATATAAGAGGAACATGTCACCAAAAAATTAGCTTCAAATTCGTTGTCTCATGGGTTTTGTAGAAAAAATTACAAAACCATGTCATAACTATGTCAATATAACCATGTCATCGGATCCTACCCCTAAGTTAAATGCATCATGTACATAACTTGTTATTAAAAACTAGGCACTGGTGTACATCTGAATTGGGGAGGTGAACCAAGAAGTGGCATAAGGTGTTGGAGAAAACTGGATAATTATTATAAAATCATTTACAGTTCGATACAAACAAATCAACTTTTGCAAATCAATTATACATATTGAAAGAACCATCATTTGGGGCATAACCAAAAAAATTGGGGCATACATATGGATGACCCTAACTAGTATGGGGTGATAAGGGGTGTCTAATGAGTGGTTAAGTTACTTAAGTACCCTTGATTAATTAATTTATTTTTAATATTAATTTTAATTAGTTTTTCTTTTTGATTTTTAATTTCTTTTTTTTTTTGAAATTTTTGAAAAAAAAAAAATTCTTCCTTTTTTTTTATGGCATGAATTTTTTTTTTACGACAATTATAGATCAAAGTTCGGCTAATAATAAAACCAAATTATCAGCCGAACTTCTCATTTTTTTTCATCCTGAATATGTTGATGAAGAGTTCGACTGATAATTAAACACCAAGATGTTAGCCGAACTTCACTTTATGAAGAATAATGCTAAATTCGGATGTCCTATTTTTTTGATCGAATCTGCCGAACCTAGGTATGTTTTCACAAAACACAAGTTCGGCTGACATAGTATCAGCCGAACCTACGTATGTTTTGAAAAACTTAGGTTCGGCATATCACTTGTCCGCCGAACTTAGGTTCGTAAATAAAAAATAGTTAACATTATAAAAAAAAAAGTAGAAAATTAAATTAAAAAAAAAAAATTAAGAAATTTTTTTTTTTTAATTTAAAAAATAAAAAATTATTGTTATCCAGCATATCTCTTCAAGTATGGCAACTCTCCCTATTAAGGATGGTGGACTAGGAATTTACACAATGACTGACACTGTCAATTATTGTTATCTAGCATCCCAATTTCAGACTCAATCTGTGCAGCACACCATCTTGAAGAATGTCACTCCTAAAGGTCTAAGTTCTAACTGTCAGAAAGCCCTACAGACATATATATACAGGTATGTGGTATTGTACCTTCTTCTCTCAGCTTTGAAGTTGATGCCCCCTTTCCATGCACTCGATGCATTCTCTGGCAATAACATATTTCGAAGTTGTGAAGAAGCAACTACCCACTTTTTTCCAGATGTTTGTGCGTGACAATGTACTTTGGCAGTGTAACCAAATGAAGCATGCTAAGGATTATTTACTCGCTATACCTATTAGTGGGATAAATCAAACTCTTGGACCTAGACAATTTAGAAGAGTGCTATGTTACCGTCTCGGTATCCCTATTTTTGCTGAAGAAAGTCGATGTGCTAGTTGTAAGAGGGAGATGGACATATATGGTGACCATGCTCTTCACTGTGCAAGCGAAGTTGGTATCAAATTCAGGCACAATTTGGTACGGGATGTTTTCGTGGATATCTGTTTTCGGGTGGGAGTGGCAGTCAGGAAGGAAGCCTCACTGGGATTTACATCTGGTGGGAACACATTATTGCCTGCTGACTTGTTAGTTTACAATTGGGAAAGTGGAAAAGATATTTGCTTTGATGTTACAGGAGTCTCTCCCTTCACAAGTGATCTTCGATATTTTGCACCAGGCCAAGCTATCTCCAAAGTTGTTCTCCGTAAGCGCAACAAATACTTAGTTACATGCGAGACTCATGGATACAATTTTGGTATCTTGGCCTTCACTACTTTAGGAGAACTAGGCGAGGACACTGTTGCTTTCTTGAAGAGACTCAAAAACTGCTTTTCCAACAACGACGCAAACTGTTGTTCCGGTAGCTTTTTATTTCATAGGTTAGGTGTGGCAATTCAAAAAAGAGTTGGTGCTCAGCTTGTAGCTAGGTCACCGACAAATTCTGTGTAAAGAGATATTTTCTTATAATAATAATACACTCATAGCATGAGAGAAGGTCTTACAACAAATGCGTTGTTGGTTATGCAGCCATTGCATGATAATACACGCCTGGAAAAAATCCTGCAAACATGGTAATGATGTTATTCCTGGACCATACAATGGTAGATCCGTGAATTTTCTCATCTCTGACATACCCAAGCCTTCAATGGCAGACAGTGATACTCCATCCACCTCGTCAGATACCCAGTCTGTATCTCTTTCTTTGGAGTTGCTGAACGATGTCTTTCAGAGAAAATTCACCACAATTTCATCTATCTCTCCACCTTGCAGACTGAGCTTTTCCAGGACTCTTAAATCTTGCCTAGATGCAGTCATTCTTAACCCTATAGAGATATCTTCTTAGATTAGATTACTGCTCCTTCCCATATGCACCCTTAACCTATATATCCCCAAGAATTTATCAGAGGAACGTTCTGGCACAAGGAAAAGGTTGCAAGCTTCTTCTATTAACCAAGCTCTGGTGGACTGGCGAGAAACAAATGGTTGTCTCAATCTGATCAATACCTTGCTAGAACGGCCGAAGCGCTGCTAGATAAGCAAACCTAAGAGTAAACAGGCACAACCCAGTGCAAATCTGGAAGCTTGCCGTGAGAAACTTTCTTACGGACATTACACTGTAGCAATCAAGGTACTTTCCTCAGATGGAGTGGCTCCATGCAATGAGGCAACACTTTCAGAACTCCAGCACAAACACCCTACTGCCCCTCCACCAGCTGTTCCGGCTGAGGCGTGATGCTATTTCGGTTGATGCTGCGTCAGTTCTTAAGGCCATTAAAGGTTTTCCCAAAGGAACCTCCTGTGGGCGGGATGGGTTGAGAGCTTAACATCTCCTCGACGCCATGAGTGGCGCAGCCAATGCAGTAGCGGAAGAGTTGGTAGTCTCAATCACCAAGGTGGTTAACTTGTGGTTAGCGGGTAAGTGCCCATCAACTCTTGGTGAATTTATAGCCAGTGCCCCTCTCACTCCCCTGCAGAATCCTGGTGGTGGCATTCGACCAATTTCCGTAGGCACAATTTGGAGGAGACTGGTCTCAAAACTTGTTGCCATTAAAGTTCGGAAAGATATGTCTGTGTACCTTGGCGACTACCAATTTGGAGTCGGCGTTCCTTGTGGTGGTGAAAGCATCCTCGATTCAGTCAACAGACTATTGGAACTCAAGAGCAACAAGTCTGATACTTCCATGTTACTCATAGATTTTACGAACGCATTCAACATGGTGGACCAGACTTCACTAATTAAGGAGGTTAGATTACAATGCCCTGCTATTTCACAACGGGTGGAATTTTGTTACACAAATCCTGCCAGGTTATATTACAAGGATACCATTCTCTCCTCGGCACAAGGAGTTCAACAGGGAGATCCCCTCGGTCCCCTGCTCTTTGCTCTTATACTCCACCCCATTGTAAAAAACATCGCATCCAAGTGTAATCTAGACCTAAAGGCGTGGTACTTTGATGACGACACCATTATTGGTGACACCCTAGAGGTATCTAAAGCTTTGCAGATCATCTTGGCAGAAGGCAGCAGTAGAGGTCTTCACCTAAATATTCACAAAACGTAGGTTTTTTGGCCCAATGCAGACCCTCGAAGTCGTAACCCAGATGTCTTCCCTACTGACATTGGCAGGCCAACATCTGGAGTCAAACTGTTAGGCGGACCTTTAAGTTCAGACATACAGTTTTGCAAACACATGGTTTCGCAACGAGTTGAGAAAACTATCCAACTTATGACAGCCGTGAAAAAGCTTAAAGATCCCCAGTGCGAGTTGTTATTGCTGTGTAACTGCTCAGGCGTCTCCAAACTATATTTTAAAATGTGCAACACTACCCCATCGGCTGTCGAGCATGCTGCATCGCGTTTTGACGATTACCTACATCAGTACTTGAGGTTGTTGATTACCTCAGATGGCTCTAGATTTGACCCTCTACAGTTTCGGTTAGCGACTCTCCCAATCAAATCAGCAGGCCTTGCAGACATACAACAAAGTTTGTGGAATTCAATCCTCTCCTCTCAGCTTTGAAACTACATCCCCCCATTCCATGCATACTATGCATTCCCTGGCTGTAACGTATTTTGAGGCTATCAAGAAACAAATACTTACTACCTTTGCTATGTATGTAAGAGATACTGTGCTCTGGAAGAGCAACAAGATAAAGCACGCACAGGACTACTTACTGGTGATACCCATCTGTGGCTTAAACCAGACACTCATCCCTCGTCAGTTCAGATGCGTACTCAGCTATTGCTTAGGCATCCCATTATTCGATGAAGGAAGCCGCTGCACCTGCTGCAATAGAGAGATGGACATATATGGGGATCATGCACTCCACTACGCCAGTGATGTCGGGCTTAAGTTTCGCCACGATCTTGTACGAGATATCTATGTCGACATATGTTTCAGAGCTGGAATTTCATCCAGGAAGGAAGCGTCACTAGGCCTCTACTCGGGGAATAACACTACCTTGCTGCCTGCTGATTTACTAGTTTATAATTGGTACAACGGGAAGGATACATGTTTTGACATCACAGACGTATCTCCTTTCACGAGTGACATTCGTTACTTTACACCCGGTCAGGCAATCGCCAAAGTTGTTCTTCGCAAGCGCAACAAATATCTTGCCACTTGTGAAGCGCATGGATACGAGTTGGGCATTTTAGCTATCACCACTCTAGGCGAATTAGGCAAAGACACTACCACTTTCCTAAAGAGACTGAAGAACTGTCCTTCTAACAATAATGCCAACTGCGACACTAGCAACTTTTTATTTCATAGAGTAGGCATTGCAATTCAAAAGGGTGTTGGCGCCCAGTTGGTGGCTCGACTACCAACAAACTCTGTATGAATAATTCTATGTTTATTTTTAATAAAGGCCCTCAGAGGTGACTCTTTCATAATAATAATTAAAAAATATAAATTATGAGGGCATTTTTGCCATTACGAAAAATGGCTAGATAAGGGGCATTACAGAAACACTATTTAGCATCCTGGTTTTGTCCTATTCTATATGCCCCAAAAAAATTGGTTATGCCCCAATGATGGTTCTATTGAAAGGTTGTTACTTTGTTAGGATTCTAAATCCCATTAAACAAATTTAGTTATAGCTTTCGTCGTCGATAAAGAACATGTAGTTGGTTGACTAACGTCCAAGGATGTATCGGTGAGCAACGGACGGATGGATGCGGATTAGGGGTCACCCGTGTCCAATCCGTCAAAGTTGCGGATTTGGAAAATTCAACTATGTCCGGCCCAATCACCTGCGGATTTGACTTCCGCAGATCAGCGGGTGATACGGATCCAATGCGGATTAACCGCGGATTTAGTAAAAAATTAACTTACTACATACCAATTCAAAGACCCTTGGACTGAAAATAAGTACCGCAAACTTCTTAAGCTACTGCACTAACCAAAATCACCCAAGCATCCAACTGAAGACTAATACCCTGCAGTGCAGTATGATAAAAATACCTTAATTTGCAGGTCCGAGAACTTACTGCAGTCCAATTCAAATGCCCTTGACCTGAAAATAAGTACTGCAATCCGCTATTAATCGGTATCTAAAACACTTCCCTAAGACCTAATATAGTAATATGGTATCATGCTCATGTACCTAAACGTCTTTGGTTATAAACACACAGGTCCATTGGAATTCTACTGTCTACTCCACTAAGCTTGCATATTACCATAATCAATAAGTTCAATCCGATGTTCAAAACAGTTACATCTATCTAACGCACTAGTAACAATTATCAAACTATCACTTTCACCTGGAAATTATAAGGTCAGTTCTATAGTACTCCCTCCTATTTAGCACTTCTAAGATTAAGCAGAAGAATCATTAGATGCCCTACGGTGCGGGTGAATCCGCGGTTTTCAAAGTCCAACCGCGACCAAACCGCTAAAAGTGCGGATTTGAGAATCCCACCCGTATCCGGCCCATAAATCTTGCGGATTGGGTTTCACCCGCAATTTTGCAGACGGATACGAGTGAAATCCGCAGTTCCGGATTTTTTGCTCACCTCTACAGGGAAGTGGTGAATTCAATTTTGTTAGAGGCGGTATCTTTTGGGTTTTGCTGTGGGCTTATATCTATCTCAGAATTTCTAACTAGTTTCTATTTGGGCTTTTTGTTTTGTTTTTCCACACTTTCCCACTTGCTTTTTTTCCTGTCCCAAGTAATATTTCCTGTCAGCTACATTTAATTTATGTTAACCACAAAGTTGTATGGCCTCAAATTTTGAATTGCTTCAAAAATATGTTGTTTTCCAATAAGATTTGTAAAATGGGTCTTGTTAACTTGTATACCCGTATACACGTTAAGGTTTACTAGAACAATAATTTTTTGCATTGGAAACAAGATTTGTTTGTTTTATTGCATTGAAAACAGTAATTCTTTGCATTGGGAACAAGATTTGTTTTTTTTAGTGCAAGAAAAACCAGTTTCTAGTTGAACAAGACAAAAAAACACAATTTCCATAGAAATAAAATAATTCTTAATTAAACCTTAACATGTATACGTGTATACAAGTTAACAAAAACCTTGTAAAATTATTGATTATCAACCAAATGCCGATTTGAGTCATTTGAAATGAGATGCCATGCAAAGTTGTGTTTTTTGATATAACACTTGAAGCTCTTGTTCACTAAATAAGTTCTCTCTTAGTTAAGAGTCTTAAGAGTTAAGACCACTAGTAACTAACATTCTAACCCTTATAAACTAATAGCGTCAGGACCAGTAAAATTTATAAATTTATCGTGATATTAAATTTTCGATAATTAATTTATCAAAATATTGTATAATTTTTGCCACCAAACACTACATCAAAGATTCAATTTTTGTGACGCGTAGATTATAAAAGATTTCAAGATGCATTATCATCGTCGATTCTATAGTATTTTATTGGAGCGTTATGAAGTAGGAGAACTAAATTCCGAGAAGATTAATGTTTTAGGCGCGATGAGCCTTGTCGTTTCAACTTGGAAAATAGATGTTCGTTCAACGGATGACACAGTGTCAGAGAATTCAAGTGAAATGTTAGATAATGAAGGCACTAAAGAACTACAAAATTTAATCAAATGATTGAAATTTCACAGTGGAATGGACATTGAATACTTCGTCTCAGACTTTGTGATTCCACGGGTATATTCCTCTATAACGATTATTTGTTGAAATAGGAGTAGGTTTTACTTGTGAGGTGAATAATAATCTAGGATGCTCTTCAGGAGTCGTAAGTACCAGATTTTGAGGTTTGCTAGACCTAGTCTACTGCAAACGATTTCCTATCTCACCTTGATCTAACAATCAGAATGGAAATCACATATATGCTTTTCTATGGGAGGAAGATTAGTTTAAAGTCTTCAATGAGTTGAACCAACTCTTAGGCTGTAAAGGACGTCAGCTAAGGGAATATTCTTGGTAGAGTCTTGTGAGATTCAAGAGGCGTAAGGAGCGCCTCTGTAACTGAATTACGGTGACATTGGTCTCAACTACATTCCAGGCCGAAGTATTGATAGTAGGCTAGAGTCTGTGGCGGCTAAATATAGTTTGGTGTTCAAATCTAGACTAGATCCCGGGTTTTTTTCGCATTTGCGGTTTCCTCGTTAACAAAATTTCCGGTGTCTGTGTTATTTCTTTTCAGCATTAAATTATTTATTTATTTAATTGTAATATCACAGGTTGTATGTAAAATCAATCAAAGTAGATACGTCCATCTTAATTGTTGGATACAACTTGATTGATCTTGGATATTGATCTTTGTGAAAATGTGAGGGTACAACAACCACACCCAATAATTCGTTTGGAAATCTGAGAGGACTTACTCTAATATACTTTCTAGAGAATCAACTAGACAGTCAGACTCAATCTAGAGAAAAGTATGTACGAGAGTTTATATCTCTGTTTCACAATGTAATTAGCAAATCAAACAGATAGAAATCTGCGAGCCTGATTATTATGTGAAACAACTTGAACGGTACCAATGACCAATGTTCAAGTGTTAATCAATTAAATCAACAACCAAAGGTCGGATTATCTAATTGATTGATCTTAACGCACAACATGTGATATTTCAATTATAAAACTAAATATAATGCGGAAAATAAATAACACAGACACCAGAAGTTTTGTTAACGAGGAAACCGCAAATGCAGAAAAACCCAGGGACCTAGTCCAGGTTTGAACACCATACTGTATTAAGCCGCTACAGACACTAGCCTACTACCAATGAACTTCGGACTGGACTGTAGTTGAACCCTAATCAATCTCACACTGATTCAATGTACAGTTGTGTTCCTTACGTCTTTGATCCCAACAGGATACTACGCACTTGATTCCCTTAGCTGATCTCACCCATAACTAAGAGTTGCTACGACCCAAAGTCGAAGACTTGATAAACAAATCTGTCTCACACAGAAAAGTTTATAGAATGAATAAATCTTTCTCCCAAAGAAATACCCAAGAGTTTTTGTTCCGTCTTTTGATAAATCAAGGTGAACAGAAACCAATTGATAAACCGGGCTTATATTCACGAAGAACAGCCTAGTATTATCAATCACCTCACAATAATATAAATCGTATGATGGGGAAACTAGATATTATGGAATCACAAACGATTAGACGAAGGTGTTTGTGATTACTTTTTATCTTGCCTATCAGAGATTAAATCTTGAGCAAATCTTAGAGAAGATAGTACTCAAACGATAGAATCAGGTAAGATCAGAACACGCAACTACAAAGAAAATAGTTGGGTATGGCTTCACAATCCCAATGAAGTCTTTGAAGTCGTTAACCTACAGGGTCTCGATAGAAACCTAAGGTTAAAGGAGAATCGACTCTAGGTTATACAACTAGTAACACACAGGAGGTGTGGGGATAAGGTTTCCAAGTTGCTAGAGTTCTCCTTTATATAGTTTTCAAATCAGGGTTTGCAATCCAAGTTACCTTGGTAACAAAGCATTCAATACTCACCGTTAGATGAAAAACCTGATTCAACCAAGCTAATATCTTTCAACCGTTAGATCGAACTTAGCTTGTTACACACAAATGAAATGTACCCTCATTTAGGTTTATGTAACCGTACCTAAACGTGTACACCATGTTGGATCAACAATAGTTAACCGAAGTTAACCATATGATTACTATCATATCAACCTTATTCATCTTAACCATAACTAGTTCAAATGACTCAAATGAAACTAGTTAAAGAGCCGTTCAATTGATATATTCTCATAGAAGTATACAAGAACACAATTGAATCAAAATCGGTTTGATTCACTCGAATCAATTCATGAACATTATAGCCACGGTTTGCAAAGATTGAATTCCTTATTTTATAAATGTTTAAGTTCATGTACAACCGATTTTAGAAAGTAACCAACTCAAGTATGGTTCAAAGATTACTAGAGTTGGACATGAGTTTCCCATTCGGATGAACTGAAGATGAAATTTATCAGATTTGAACATCCCAGGTTCAAAGATTACTACAGTTGGACCTGAGTTTCACATTCGGGTGAACTGAAGATGAAATTTATCAGATTTGAACATCTTAGGTTCAAAGATTACTATAGTTAGACCTGAGTTTTTCATTCGGCTGACCGGAAGATGAAATTTATCATATTTGAACAACCCAGGTTTAAACATTACTAGAGTTGGACCTGAGTTACCCATTCGGATGAACTAAAGATGAAATTTATCAGATTTGAACATCCCAGGTTCAAAGATTACTAGAGTTGGACATGAGTTTCCTATTCGGATGAACTGAAGATGATATTTATCAGATTTTAACGTCACAGGTTCAAAGATTACTAGAGTTTCACCTGAGTTTTCCATTCGGATGAACTAAAGATTAAATTTATTAGATTTGAATATCCTAGGTTCAAAGATTACTAGAGTTTGACCTGAGTTTCCCATTCGGGTGAACTTAAGATGAACTTTATCAGATTTGAACATCCCAGGTTAAAAGATTACTATAGTTAGACCTGAGTTTTTCATTCGGCTGACCGGAAGATTATATTTATCAGATTTGAACAACCCAGGTTCAAAGATTACTAGAGTTGGACCTGAGTTACCCATTTGGATTAACTGAAGATGATATTTATAAGATTTGAGCATCCCAGGTTCAAAGATTACTACAGTTGGACCTAAGTTTCACATTCGGGTGAACTGAAGATGAAATTTATCAGATTTGAAC